>JAADYJ010000959.1:0-12413 GCA_023338205.1 Halophytophthora polymorphica
AGTTCCTATGAGCCGGAGAGGCAGTGGCTGGAAGTCGTGTCTGTCCTCGGCGACGCGTACGTGCTGTTTCCTGGCGTGGCGACCGTCCCCGAGTGGACATGCAGCAGCAGCAGCAGTAGCCTGCTCAGTCATGACTAAGGTTGCCAGATAGATGGCGGAAGAATGGTCGGTGACGTTATGTTACTGTTTGTGACGAGTTGGTCACGTTGAAGTTGCTCCTTGACTTCGGTCGGGCATGGTTGGCGTGGATTTTCATATGCCCAGCCATGGTGGAGCTTTCCACTTTCGCACCTAGCCGATCGACTGGAGCTGTACACGGCAAGTTACCCCGCACAGAGTGAGCGAGCGCACAAAAGAAGACAAGTTGTATGGTGAGAATGGACGGTGTGGGCTTCGAGGTGGTGCACCACGCAAGGGTGGTTAGTGACTTCAGCAGTCACCCTATTCGACTTCGGCAATGTGGCTTTAGTCGTGACGTGGGCCGCATCGCAGTGACGTCCTTCAAAATGCACCACCGATATAGGTCTATATATGGTCCAGGCGACCAAGTGGCTTGCTTGGTGACCACGGATTCCCTCTTTACCGCTATCCACTCGCTTCCACAATCCGAGTTGGGTCGGTTTTGCATGGCAGCAAATCTTCCCCCACTCGGATTTCAGAGCCAATTCAGCCAGGAAGAAGCCCGAGGTAGTCTTGAACGCTCCGCAAATCTGAATCAAAGACACCAGGGATCTGACTGCGGCAAGTCGTGAAGGGCTTCCATCCACATGGCTCTTGAACTTGACCGTCCGACCACCGGAAATTTGGTTCGGACACCAATCCCCGCTGCGATCTGGCTGAAAACCCTTGCAGGGTTCTTGTGTATGGACTATAATCCGTGAACACCAGCTTGAGGTCGCTGCCAATTGTAGGGACAGAGGTCACCGCCCAAATTGACCAGGCAGGACTCGAGGTGCCGCTGCCGTTTGCGCTCTCAAATAAGCGTCTGCTTCTACGAGCTCGCAGCACCCCGTTGGCGTGAACGACGGCATCGGCTGCCAACCATGTAGCAGGTTCCGGTCCTAATGCACCGATTCGCAAGAAGCAGAGGACCGATGCGGCATTGAAAGAATCAATCGACAAGAAGATGCATTGATCTATGCTTTTACGACCTTGGCCAGGCAAGATGGGGCTTCAGACGGGTGAGCACGAGCAATCGACAAAACTGTCAGCCACACTACGGTTGACTGGTTTACTTGCAGTTGGTGCCGCCGCTGATGAACTTGCCATCCGAGTTCTCACAACCGCAAACGCCGTTGGTCGGGTCGCGGATGCAACCGGTGCCCGTGCCGGACGACTTGCCGTTATTGCTGCATGCAAAGAGGAAGCACCGACAGACACAGATGACGATCGCACTGTTAACCAGAGGGGACAAGTAAATGTCGAGTGTGAGGTGCGATGCTGGAGCTAGACGTACCCCCAGAAGAAGGTCCACGCGTCGCTGTTGGTCGTCATCGTGAAGGAGATGTCGTTGACGTCCTTCGAGCACACGTAAGCCGTGCACTCTCCGTACGGCGCGCCGTGGTAGCTGTCGTACTTGTGCGTGGTGGTGAACACCGCGAAGGCCTGCTTGCCTGACACGCGCGTGTTGTGCGAGCACTCGGCAGCCTGGATAGCATGGCTCGTCTTCTTAGCTGCAGCGAGTAAGGCGTCACGGACAGCAAAACAGTCAGGAGCGTCACAGGAGAAGTAGGTAGCACAGTTGTCGCAATGCATTACGCCGCGTACCAGAACATCCAGACGGAATCTTGGGCGCCTTGCCCTTCGTGTTGGTCGCGCAGGGCTCGAGCGTGGCCTCCGAGACCGATGCAGTGAGGGCGAGCAGCACGGCAGCGAGGCCGAAGAAGATGCGAGCCATGGTTGCTGTTGATGTTGCTGGGTGGAGTAGATTGAGAAGTGAGCAGTGAACAGGGTCTCGTCCGGCCGCATCGTTCGGACAGAAGCAGCAAGCCAAGCAGGGCTGCCCTGCTCAGCTCACCACAGCTCATCTCAGCTCTGCCGCGTGCGTTTGTCGCCAGTTGAGAGCGACGCCACGATCCATCCCATCGGCGTTCGGTATCTCCGTGTGGCGGCGCAATGTCACGTGGGTGGATCTTAAGCAAGCGCAAGTGAAAAGCGCCGGCCTCCGTCGCGAGAAGACCTCCGCCGAGCTCCATGGCACCATCTGGCAGTCACGAGACCCAATTCTGCGTGGAAGCGGTCGCTGCAAGCGCCGTCACGCGGAGCTCCTGGCCACGAATACCACGTCACACGTGCTCGCAACAGTTTACCCACCTCGACAACCCCGCGAGCACATTGTGATCCATTTGAAGTCTGTGTGTGGCCTCTGATGCTTCAATTGAACAGGGCGTCCACTGCCATGGCTGCGAGAAAGAATGGACGAAATCCATCAGCACATCCTGGGTGTCTGCCTGCCGCGAGGTCACAGCTTGCAGTGTCCGTGCTACATGTACGATACTGGCTCCACTGCTCGCTGGGTTGGCTCTGGAGACAAGACACGCCGTTGGCGTTGCGGAGACATGATGCGCGTGCCAGCAGCACAAGAATGATGCAAATGAAGCGGGCCGATGTTGGGCAATCCTGAGGCAGGCGAGAAAAAACGCAAGTCACTGCCTGCCGCTTGCGCTGGCGACTAGGCGAACTCGTCGGGCGTGGCGTCGATGAGCATCTGCACCTCGAACTGCTTCTTCACGATGGGCCGCACGTCGTCCACGTCCACTAGCGTCTCTAGGAACGGCAGCAGACTCAGCAGCTCGTCATCCTTTTCGTCGTCGTACCATGTCTCGATCGGGATGCCGTTGTTCACCTGCAATAGAGCGAGCAAAAAGAAGGCAAAGGTCGTGAATGCCCGTTGTTTTACACCTGCCACGTGTGCGTACACCGAGTCGAGGCATGCAACAGGGCGACTCCACTCACCTGGTAGCTAAACGCATGCGGAGAGTTGTCCACCAGCACCACCTTGGACAGATCGCGTCCGAGCACGTTCAAGTCCTTCAGGTAGTTGCCGTAGACCTCCAGACAGTCTTCCCGGTACAGCCGGTATCTATAAACGCGAAACGAAGGCACACAAGTGCATTAGCAACTCGTACGAACCTTTCAATGCTAACACCAGTGTTTGGTCACACATAAACAATGGCGAGTAAACCAGTGACCCGTACTTGATGAGGTTGCGGTGTGGGTCCAGCATGTCCATCAGCTTCTCCGCGTAAGCCTTGTGGGAGGCGGTGAACACCACGACCTCAAACATCTTGGACACGCGCTTGAGGAAATACTCCATGTGCGGACGCTTCTTCACGTTCACTGTGTACTCTACGCCGTTGAACGTCACCTACGTATCGTCAAGACCCCATCGCCACACCACAAGAGAGGGCCAACAAGAATAGCTCAACGGTCAGCGATGGCAAGCTTCGAACCGCAGAACGATTGCCACAACACCAAGACCAAACTCCATACCGGGAACTGGAGGTGCGGGTTGTCCACTTCGTCCACGCTGCAGTGCACCAGCGTCTCGTCCAAGTCCAGCACCTGCACATTCAAAAAGGAGGCAACCGCCAGCGCCATTAGTACCGCAACTCATTGGGCATGTCTACACCACGGAAACTCGTACCAGGCAGGTCTTGGGCGAGCGACGAGAACGTTCGGGCAGTGCGACAGGCCGCGGACCGTCCACGACGTCCTCGTACTTGGGCAAGGTCTTCATGAAGAAGAAGCTGCACAGGGAGAAACAAGCAACAGTTCACGTGAATACAACGATCGCAGCCAGAACAAAGACCCGCTTGAAAGAGCGGCGAGTGGACACGTACGGGTTGAACTCCTGCTCCGTCGCGGTGTCAACTTCAGCCTCCTCCTCGTCCTCCTCGACATCCATGGTTTCCTCCACCACAGCCATCTGCACCTCCTCCACATCGTCCGAGGAGCCAGGAGAGCTCACGGACCCGAAGACCGTCTCCAGTCGCACGCGGGCGCTGGACGGAGAGGAACTGCGCGACTGCGAGCTCTGCGGCGGCTTGAGCGCGGGCGAAAACAGCTCGTCGTTGGCGGCATTAGCGTCCTCGATGACGCTCGCGGTCGAGGAGGACGTGGAGCTCTCTGACGCACTCTCCGCCGCCTTCTCCGCCTTCTCCGCCTTGGAGCCGGAGTTGGCGGAGGACGCGGCGCTGGTCCGCGCGCTCTTCGCCTTGCGCTGCTTCTTTGCCTTCGTGTCGTTGTCGCTGTATTCGTTGAGGAGTTTCCGCGGGGAGAAGAATTTTTCGTCCTCCGCTGTCTTGGGCACGCTGCTGCCGGCATCGCTGGCGGCGGACCCCGGTGCGTGCTTGGACTTGGTGGACTTGCTATTCTCTGTTGCAGCACGACACGGCAAGCCGCGGACACATACACACGAGCAGGGAGGCGGTGAGCGTAAATGCGTCGCCAACGTGTATACGCGTGGCCAGGTTTGCCGGTAAGCGAACGCACCTGCAGCTTTAGTGCGCTGACGCTTCATAGGCGTGGATGCAATGGGCGACGTTGGGTCCGCATAGAAACCCTGCTGCTGCTGCTGTTGCTGCTGCTTCTTCCCCTGCTTGTACTGCGCGTCTTGCTTCTGCGGCTTCTTGGCCTTCTGCTCGTCCTGAGGTGGCGTTTTCTGCTGCGGTTGCTGCTTCTTCTGCAGTTGCTGCTCCTGTTGTTGCTGCTGCTGCTGCCGCTCCTGCTCCTGCTGCTGGCGCTTGAGCTTGCGCATCTTGCGCTGCTTCTGCTTGTACTGCTGGCGCTTGGTCTTGCGGCCCAGCTTGCGCTCCTCCTCGTCCGCCGCCGCCGCTGCCGCCGCCGCTGTCGTCGTCGTCGTCGTCGCCATTCGCTCTGCTCGCCTTCTAGTGCAGCTTTCCTCGTCCTCTCGGCCTTGTGTTGCCCCCACTTTTGCTGCTGCGGGTTGCGCACTGGAGTCCACGCATGGCGGGGCTCCGCTCTCGTCTTCTCCTAAGTGTCTTCAATTTCAGCCAATGCGAGAGCTCTCTTGTGCAGTCCCGTCCGGTTGTCGGACAAAGCCGATCTCTGGTGCGCGCAAATACTGGCCGATTGATCTCCATCTGGACGCCTTGCCCTACCCTGACAAACACCTGACCGAATGCGTCGTAGGACATCTGGCATGCGGTCGGAGGGTACTGTCCCCCTTGGTTGGAATTTCAAACGGGAATTCAGTTCCACAGGATAGCGTGCTGGAATAATAGCAAATTCCACAGGTTGAAAATATACACAGGCTATCCGATGCTAGAGGTAGTTGCCGTTTGCAGAGTGATGGTCTATTGTAGCCATTTTTGGCTTGATTCTTATGACGACCCAACGCGGGACTCCGCCCGCGCTCCGAGGGTATTATTATGCGCTCGCTGTCTTGCGCTGCCCTCGTGCTGGCTGCCGCAGACTCATTCCAGGCGCTAGGACGACGCTGCGAGGCTGCGAGGCTTTTACAGGCGCGACGCGAGGGGAGATGCAGCAGCTGACGGAGCTGGCTGCGGCGCTGCAGAGCAGACGTCTGCGCTGGAAGAAGCAGAAGCGCAGCCTGCAGTTCCGCGTGCTCAGCCGCTTGCGGAAGGTGCGCGCGCGCGTGCTCACTCTGCGTTCCGCCGTATCTCCTCCCGATCGGCCTTGCGCGTCGTGACAACGCGCTGCTTGGGCGGGCGGCTGGGTGGGCGGGCAGACTGTGTCTATGCTGACTGTGTCTCCGCTTGAGCAGCAATTGGCGTCGCCCGATGATGTGTACGAGCAACACGAGCAGCGCTTCCTGGGGTTGCTGCAGAAGCTACTGGACATTCGCAAGAGCCTGGAGCACTACCGCACCACGGCGCTGCCCGTGTACTGCGCTGCATGCACGAGTCTGGGCGCCGACGTGTGGTGTGTCGTGAGCGCGGGCGCCGTGGGCAAGGGCGCTGACGCCGAGAAGTTCCGCCACGCCATGTGCGCCATCAACGAGACCAAGGAGGCCAAGAACCGCTTCTTCAACGCGGTGCGTCTGTCCGCCTTCGTCCAGCATCGCTCTCGTGGACAGCGGACGACTCACGCTGCCGCCCTGACGCTTTGTGTGAGCCGCAGGATGCCGTGCTCTCGAGTGCCGTGCGCTTCCTGGACATCCACATCAACGCCATGCGGTCCGTGCAGTCGCAGATCTCGCACCGCAAGCGCGTCAAGCTCGAGTTCGACCGCTACGAGCGCAAACTGCTGGGACTCCGACGGCGCGCGGCCGCCTCGCAGAACCAGAGCGGCGCGCCGCGGCTGGAGCGCAACGAGCTCAAGCTGCAGCAAACGCGCGCGATGCTGCAGGCCGCGACCATGGACCTCTACCGCGTCTTCGCCAAGCACGAGGGCGAGCGCGACACGATGCTCAACGGCGAGCTGGAGATGGTGCGCCAGGTCATGCACAACTTTTACGCCAAGAACGCCGAGGCCACGGACTTTGTTATCCCCGAGGACGTGGACCGCAGCCTCCGGGACGCGCGCGCCGAGGTCGTCTTCCAGCGCATGGTGGCCAAGGAGCTGGAGCAGGACTCGCTCAAGCTGCTGCCCAGCAGCAGCAACAACGCTTCGCCAGCGCCCGTGACGCTCCCGACGTTCACGGCGAGGTCGGCGTCACTGTCTGTCCTGGCGCCTGCTGCCGCACCGAGTGCCCTGCTACCCGTGACTCATTCCTCCATCTCCGCCTCGACGCCTGGAGACTCGGACACCAGTGGCGACAAACAGCTCGCCCTAGAGGCCACCAAGGACTCGACGCGACGGCCCGAGAGCCACGAGACCGACGAGCTGGGCGAGGAGCTCAAGACGATCCAGCTCTCGCATCCGGCGGTGCCACAAACCAAGCTTTTCGGCTCGGACGTATGGCCGCTCCGCAGGAAGAGTCGTAGGCCGACTAACTGACGTCCATCAAAAGTCCGTGTTTCACGCCAAATACGGAAATGCCACGTAAATAAGTAAGACTCCATACTGAAAACAGTTGCGCTCCGGACAGATCCAATACAAAAACCAAGTACACGTCCCCCCATGGTCCGGAATTCCGGAATTCCTAGCCATGGGGGGACGTGTACTTGGTTTTTGTATTGGATCGATGCCTTTATATTACGGGTCTTTCCAGATGTTATCTAAAACCGGGTGTCTCGATCTAGCTACGGAACGACACCTATTTCTTTCACGTAAGTAGCAAACGATGGCATTGCCGGAGTGGTTTAGCCGAGAAGCAGGCTGAAGACAGCTCGAGAACACGATGAACTCGTCCACGTCATCCTACTCGTCCGCTGGCGCCTCCTCCTCCGTGCGTGTGTGTGTGTGTGCGCATGGGCCGCGCGCTCTTCTATTGCTGAGCGCCGACGCGCTGACTGCCGGCTGCTATCCTATTGACACGGCGATCTGCGCGACTGTTTCTTTCTCTGGGCGCAGTCGTATCTGGCGCCTCCGGCCCCGCAGCTCAACCGGGTACGTCCCAAGGCGCTCTCCTCCCTGCACCATGCCACAAGGCGCTCATGCGGATAGTGCGTGCGTGCGTGCGTGCTGCTGCTGTTGCTACTGCGCAGGAGGTCAAGCTGTGGGCCGACACGAAGGACCGGCGCAAGTTCGAGGACCTGGCGGATCTGTTCGCCATCATCAAGACGACGGAGCACCTGGAGGCGGCCTACGTGCGCGACGCTATCACGCCCGAGGAGTACACGGAAGCGTGCACGAAGCTCATCTCGCAGTTCAAGACGGCGGAGGCGGCGCTGCGACTGAGCGGCTTCTTGCAGAGCACGGAGCGCTTCATCTCGGAGTACCGACTGGACTGTCCGCGCGCGAGGGAGCGTCTGGCCGTGGGCGTGCCCGCCACGGTGGTGCACAACACGACCAACCGCAAGACGGACTCGGTGAACGTGGCGCAGACCGTGCAGAACTTCATCACGCTCATGGACGTGCTCAAGCTCAGCATCCGCGCCGTGGACGAGATCCAGCCGCTGCTGAGCGAGATGATGAGCTCGCTCACCATGGTGAGCGGCCTGCCGCCCGATTTCTCCGGCCGCGACAAGATCGAGGGCTGGTTGCGCACCCTGAACGCCATGCGCGCCTCGGAGGAGCTGGACGAGGAGCAGGCGCGCCAGCTCAGCTTCGACCTCGAGCGCGCCTACTCGTCCTTCATGGCCTTCCTCAACAAGTGATCCACGGAACCGCCACTCCCCACGGCCACGCACCATGCACACACGCACACCATAACTATAGCAGGCAATGACGAGCGACGACAAAGGCGCTCGAGCCACGGGGTCAAGGCGGCGGCTCCCATGGGGAACGGTCGCGCGTGTGTGTACTGAGGTCCCTTAGTTTTTGTGTTCTTGTTTTCCAGATAAAAATCAAAATGGCACGCGCCGCGGGCGGCCCCAAGCATCTAGCGCCCGCCTCCGTCGTAGCAGCGGCGATGCGGTGCGTGGGCGGCGTCCACGGCGTCTCGGGCGTGCGCCCAGCAGCTCCTGCGGCAGCTTCAGCAGCTCGCCTTGGCCTCCACTTCCGGCTCCAGCTCCAGCTCCGGCTGCAAGGGCGATACGGTCACTTGGTCGTGCTTGTCCTCCAGTGCGGCGGTGCAGGAGGCCATGGCCGCGTCCAGCTCCAGCCGCATCTGGTCCAATTCCGTCAGCATCGTGTGCAGCTCCGTGTTCCCCACGGGCTGGAGGCGCGACGCGGCCGTCAGCTCGGCCTCCGTGGGCGTCGAGATCGCCTCCAGCGCAATGTCCAGCAGAAAGTTGGGCTCCACGTCGTCCACGGGCGCTTCCGACTGCGACGGAGGCAGCGACAGCGACCGCGTCGACGGATTGGCCGTCAGCGCGGGCCACTCCTCGCCCAGCACGTTCACCGCCGCCGTCGCGGGCTTCCAGTCTTGCTGCTGCTGGTCCTCGTCAACGTCCACTTGCGCTTCTTGCGCCGTCGCCGCCGACGGATTCAGATAGAGCAGCACCCGACGCGTGGACACCACGTCACGCTCCGCCACCGGCTCGGCTCGCGCCACCTCCGCGATCGGCGTCCGGGCCGGGAACACGGGCAACGACGGCAGTGAAGTCTGCACGACAGACTCCACCGACTCCACCGGCTCGACGCACTGTGGCGCAGCAGACACCACGTCACGCTGCACGGGCTGCTGCTCCTGCTGCGTCTGCTGCGCACGCACAGGCTCCAGCGGCGTCTGCTGCGGCTCCAATTGAGCCTTTGGCTTGGACTGCTGGCAAACGGGAAGAGAACGCTGCAGAGGCTCGGACTTCTTCTCCTGCTGCTTCTTCGGCTGCAGCCTTTGCTGGTGCTGCACGTGCTCCTTGGGCTTCTGCTGCTTGGGCTTCTGCCGCTGGAGGGCGCCAGGCACCTGCAGCGGGGCCATGACCACCTTGTTGAGTCTCGCGATGGGCGCGTCACGGGCCAGTGGAGCCTTCGACTTGGGCTGAGGCTCGGACGCCGACTTGGGCCGCTGCTGCTGCAGTTGCTGCGTCTCCTGCTTCTTGGGCTTCCGCGACTTGAACGTCGACGCGAAGGGCACGGGCGACGTCACGGGCGACGGCGGGAGCGTCATGTCCATGGCCGCCACCACATTCTGCGGCGTCGGCCGCGTCGGCACCACCGCGATCTGCACCTGCGGCCGCCACTGCGCCTCCCCCTCCAGGGCCAACGCGCGGTCGGCGCGACTGGCTCGCCCCGCCTTGTCACGGATCGGCGCACTGTCGGCAATGGAAAGCGTCAGTGAATAATCCAGTGCGCCACGCTGCAGGGCGCGCAGGTGCTCCAGCGTCTCCGAGACGCGCGACGCGATGCCCCGCGTGCGGGTCTTCCGACCTCCCGCCGCCTTGCCCAACTGCGCGAAGCCCAGCGCGCCCAGCGCCACGAGCAGCAGCGCGCAGAAGAGCAGCGCCGGACCGAACAGGTAGCCGCCGACCCCCACGGCCGCCACCGCCTGTAGCGCTCCCGCCGCCGTGACCAGTCCGCCCACACGGAGGGTCTGCGCCTGCGCCTTCATGGCGGCCTCGTACACGTCGCCCGTGAGCTCGTACGGGTCGTGCAGCTGCATCTGCTTCAACCTGCGCTGCGTCTTGGTGCTCGCTCGCGCGCGCATGTGCGTCGTCCGGCCTGCACGCGTCGCCTCCGCCCCTAGGCCGCCAGTTCCTGTTCGTTCGCCGCCTTTACGCCGCCCTTGCCGCTCCTGCTCGTGCTCCTCCTGCTCGTGCTCCACGCCGCCGCTTGCAGTCCCGACGCCGAGCGCTCGTCCGCCGTCTGCAGTGCTGATCGATCACGCCCCCTGCGCGCTGCCTGCTCCTGGCCGATCTGCTGCTGTGCTGGCAGCTTCTCGTCGCCTTCCGCTGCGCTGCTCGTTCGCCTTGGTCGCTTCCTGGCGTTGGTGCTGGTCTTCCGGCCTCCGTGCCCCAAATCCCCCACTGCCGGGTCGGGTGCGCGATGCCATGCGAACGGGTTTCGTGCGGGGCTGCCCCGTCTGTGCCGTCCGGCCGTTACGCCCCTTAACTGGCAACCGCAACTCGGCACGTCGCCTGGGATTTTGCGAGCAAAAGCACAGTGCACGACCCTCAATTGACAACATGTTGAGAGTTTACGCTTCCCGGGGGACAACGACGTGACGGCAAAGTCATCGCCAAGCGGAGATAACCAGACCAAAGTGGCGGCACCCCACGGCAGAGACTTGCCTCGGCTTCTCTTCTCGAGAAGTCCGCCGCACAAGTCGCTCTCGCGCGCATGAGCTTCTCCGTTCGCGGGGGGTACTGCCGGTGGCTGGAGCAACTTCATGGCGCGATCCGATGCGATCGCACCCTTTCACTTCTTTCTGCGGCCAATGGGCGACGTTCTACGCTTTTCGACGCGACGCTTGAGATTTTCTTGGTGCTTGTCTCTCACGGCGCGTGCGGGTGTAATGCATTACTCGTGGCAACGAGCAGAAGTCGTCGCCACCAAGGTAGCCGAGAGGGAAGGCAATTCAGCAGACTGGTTTTGCTGCGAAGCCATTGGCCGGCGATACCATCGGGTCCGCCAGAATGCACTGGGCAATCTGACATAGAGCGGCGGCGAGCGCTTGTTCACACGCGTTTCAGGCAAAGCAGACGGCGGTAGGAGCCCTGAGTGAGGAGCCATTGAGTGCTGGCGGGTGCTTTTTGGGCGCACAAGTCGCTGACACTGATGACATTCCAGAGTGTGTAGAGTCGATGCAGGAGCATACCGCGACTTGGTGCGTGGGCGCCATTTCGCTTCCATGGCGAGCGAGACCGCGTCTTCTCCGACGGTCTACGAGTTCCCGATGCACAAGAGTCAATTGGAGTTTCCAGTGGTGACTCCAATTCGACCACGCCATCGCGTCCATCGCCCTGCGATAGCTTGAACTGCTAGACGACGCGGACATGCGAGTAGTCACTGGATGTGTAGCTCCTGTAGTTGGGAAGCGCTCTGCCGACGATAGTGGACACCGGATGCCAGCAGCACCTGGGTTGCCATCGTGGGCGTGGCGGCGATTAGAGAGCTCTGCTTTTGGACAAACGCCCGGGTCAGGTGGATCTGGCGGCACCCACAGAATAGTCGCGTTGAGAGATCTGATGGCACCATGCAAGCCGGCTGGTGCTACGGCGTCAACGAGTCTCGACGACGTCCACCACCACACTGCTGTCCTTGCGTCTGGTTGCTCGGGCCGGTAGTTGTATGACAAAACGTATGGTGGGCATTTACAGGGACATGGCGACGCAGGCTGCTTCTTTTTGGGCCCAAGTTGATACGGTCTCGCCGCCAACTCGAGCGATTTGGACGCCAACACACAACTGCCCACGCAACCAACGAGACCGCGGCGTGCTGGACGCGTGCATGCACTCCACCTTTCTCAACAAGATCAACGGTATTGACTCGTAGCACGCGACCGCTTCAACTTTGCGTGCTAGTTCTTCCCCATACACACTGCTCAAAGCCAACGAGCATGGCTGCTGCTTCTGCATCCATTGGACGCTTTGACTGCACGAGAAGAATCATCGACCCCAGCCATTCTCCACCTGATAGAATGGTGTGTCAGGAAACCCGTGCAGACTCTCACAAACAAGCTATGCAAGGGGCCGCTATGTACTCCCCTCCATGAGGGGCAAACCCCAGTATAGGTTCAGTCTCACACGTGCTCCTCGATACGCAACAACAGCTACATGTAGTACAGTGACCGCATCGCCGATATGAAGCGCCTAGCAAAGGTTGTTCTGCGCTGTCCATAAACGTCTCGAGCGCAGGACGTATGGCCTCCGAGTCATCCCGATACCTCGACCGGTGTACCCATCGCAACGCCTCCATGAGCCCCGCTGGCTCAGCTTCGCCTGTTTCGCCTGTTGTTGTCCGATCTGCGACAGTGCGCGGATCCGGGGGCGGACTCGTCCGGATAC
>JAADYJ010000960.1:0-12401 GCA_023338205.1 Halophytophthora polymorphica
CCGCGATCTTCGGCTCCAGCAGGCGATTCACGCCGTCCACCTCGTAGCGGTTTCCCGAGAGCTCCTTGGTCTTCTCAAAGACCCCGCCCAGGAGATCCTCGAGAATGAAGATCGACCGAGCTTCTCCAAGCGAGGCCGTTTCGCGGCAGTGTGGGCACGAGGAGAGGTCGAATCGCAAGCCGATCGAATCGCAGCCGCTCAAAGGCGCACACACCAAAAGCGATCCGCCCTTACGAGATTCGCCCAGCACCGCCGACATCGACTGCCTCCCCGCCTGCCAGACATGACCAGCAAGCCGTTCGCGCGCTTGCCCACGGCCGTCGTGCCCTCCAAGTACTTCCTGGACTATGTCGTGGACCTGGGCCGCTGCCGTCGACGTCGCTAACTGTGGGGGAACGCGTCTTTGATCTCAGCGGTATGAGCCCACCAAAAGGTGCGCTCGAAAAAAACTCCACCTAGACGTCGTAGTGAAGGTTGAGTTGTCCAGTGGCCGCTCGATATGCAGTCCAGACCTGATAGCGCGTCAGTAGTCGTCGTCTGGCCCATAGTTGCTTGGGGCTTTGTAGCTGAATAGCTGCATCCCAGTCGTCTCGGTCTTCCAACCGCTGGATCATGAGCTGTAGCGGTTTGATGATGAGCTGCTTGGCGTTGCGAAACGGCTTTCGCAGGATGGCGCGGCGTTGAAAGCGATGCCCTTGTCTCGACTATGCTGCCATAGCTTCACCCTGGCGGCTTCATATCCGGTACCCGTGCTGGTGGTGTCAACTGCCCATGTGAGTCCCCGATCGGATTGATGCAGCCGAATGCCGTCGTGGGCGGATGCCGTGTCTGCTGGTGCCGGCTGCGGTGAGCTTCCAGGTGAACGTAAAATGCAAATCACCCACCGTTGCAACTTGCCGTTGGTGTGGTCGCCTCCCTGGGGAATACGCTCGGGATCTTGATGATGTACGCGTTGTCGCTGTGTATCGGGATGTCAGGGCATCGTTCGTACAAACGTCGTCACAGCGCGGTGTTGTCCCTCTGGTGCTCGAGAAGGTGGTGCTGGGTCACACCAGGTGTCGTCAGAGGCCTTGTCGCCTAGTGTCCGCAGTGGCACGTCGCTGGTATTGCACTCTATTGTATAGCTCTCGACGACCTCTCTCTCTCTTGTCGCGAGGCGGCAACGACTATCGGGCCATCTGCGTGTCCTATGGACTAAAGAACCTAAAAACTAAAGACTACTGCCGTCGCAGTCGCCGTGGCGCCCTAGTCGAACTGCGGCTCGTCGCTCCACTCGCCCTCGGACCACCATACCTCGTGCTCGGACGAGTTGTCGGACGTCGAGTCGCGCGGCCACTCCGAGCCGCTGTAGTCCTCCACCAGTCCGTACTCGTCGTAACCGTCGCTCTCGTCCACTGAGCTCTCGTGCTGCTCCTCCACGTCACTACTCGCGTCGCTCTCGGCGTCGGAATCGCGGATGGCGTACCACTGCAGCTGCTTGGTCACCACGTCCACCATCCCTTCGCACTCGCCCAGCAGCTCGTCCACCACGTCGTCATACGCAAAGGGCTCCTGCCCAAAGTTGACGCGGATGCCGTCGGACGAGTCCATCCCCACAGCCGGGAACCACTGCTCGTGCACACACTCCACGGTGCCTCCGTCAGCCTCAATGAGCTCTCCATTGTTGGTGAAGAGCACGAAGGAGCGGCCGGAGCGCACGTCGCGTCGCACGCCGCAGCCCACCGTATCGTTGGCACCGAAGGCTGGACCAAAGTCGCGCCCGCGGTTCGAGTGGAAGAGCTGGCCGTCGTCGCCGTGGTAGCCGTAGGAGCGGAAGTCCCAACCGGGCTGACGGTCTACCAGCGGGAAGCGCGACGTCACCAGCCCCACGGACGTCACGTCTTCTCCGTGGTAACGCACAGCCGACGGCTTGAGACGCTTCGAGATGGCCACCTCAAAGTAGCCACTGGCTACGACGCCCACGTGGTACTCCACGCCCTCTGTCTGCGGGCTTTTGCGCTTGAACACAGCCACGTGGAACGTCGTGGGGAATGGCATGTTGGCACGTACGCAGCGGTCGTCGCCCAGGATGTTGCCGTCGAAGCCAAAGGCCACCACTCGCGACGCCCTCACGGAGGGATCGTGGAGCGACGCCACGCTAGATGCAGCAGCAGCAGCAGCGATAACATCAGACAGAGAAGAGAGAGATCACGACGTTAGTCACCACATCACAGCCATTGGAGCTCAAGACAATCAGCTGGAGATCGTACTTTTGCTCGGGCGCCAAGCTGCCTCGGTAGTGTCGCGTCCGCTCAATGTCGGCGTAGGACGGGAGCGGCGTCACGGCATGCGCGAGCAGCTGGAACATGCGGCTCTCGTTCATGTCCCTACACGCCACAGCACAGCAGGATCCGTCAGCAAGTGACGCGAAAAGCCGCAATGCGGTCCCAGGTCCAAGACAACCGAGTGCACGCGCGCACGTACTTTGGGAAGAGCTTGAGTAGCGAGGGCGAGAGCACAATGGGCGCGGAGCCGTCTCTGGCACCGGGCAGCGGGAAGTTGAGCGTCTCCCAACGGTGGCAGAAGAGCGCGCGCCACACGGGGAAGCGCGGCAGTACGCTGCGCGCCGTGAACTTGGAGGCGCACGTGAAGGCCTCCACGTCTCGCGGCGCCGCGAAGGCTAGCAACTGCGCCACCAGCTCGTCGTCCAGCACTTGGATGGGCGCCATCTCTCTCTCTCTCTCTCTCGTGTCTTCTTGGAGAATGGGAAGCAGGAAAGGCACACGCCAAAGCGCTGGTCCTGCGCGTGCCAATGCTGCATGAGATACGGCGAAAGGGTGCGTGGATCGAGGCGGTACCAGCCACTGGTGCTGACGTCAGAAACGAGTCAAGAGACTCATACATCGAAAACCTTTTGCCCAATAAACAACAAGAAGGTGCTTGGATCGTGTTTTCATTGGACAGTAAATGAGCGATATTGCCTCGTACAGAGCTTTAAATCCCGACTCAATTTTGGATGAGGTTTCAGTCTCATTTACAGAGACTGAAGCGAGGGCTGAAGCAACCTTTGAGAATCAGATGTGCAAAGAGATTCGCCATAAGCCGGGTTTACGCTTTTAAAATATATTACGGCACTTTGCGAGCGTTGATCCGGCGTTTCCCGGCATGGAGCCGCATTTCTCGGCATTTCTTTATCTTAATTTTGGGATTTCAGGTGGCTACACCTCCCCAAACGCCGTGTTGGGAGTGGCAACAAAGGACGACCGTGGGCGCGGGACACGCGACTGTCGTGGCGTTGTCACTCTGGATGGAGCGATGACGCCTGCGACGTGGCAAACAGCCTTGCATGGATACCGGTGACGCTGCAGTCGTACCGCGTCGTTTCGCGAGCAGACCTCAGTGAGGACCCCCGCGGGGAAAGTGAGCTCAAGGCACAAACGCTACCCATTCGGGTTTCTTACTGCTGCTGCTGCCACGACCACGCACGCGGTTGCTTCTCCTGACCGATGGGGTCCTTCACAGCCCTCTAGCAGCTGGGCCCAGCCACCAAAAGCGTCGGCACCGCGTCGTCACGCCTGCTCAGCTAATGTGCGCCTTGGCCAGCGACTTGGCCGTGCAGGGCTCGGCGGCCGTCGTGGTGGGCTCGCCCTTGTAGGTGACCACGCACTTGTCGTCCGGGAGAACGTCGGGCGAGACCTTCTCCTGGATCTTCTGCTTCTTGATCTGCGCCGCCGAGATGGGCTCGCCGCTCTCGGAGGCCACGCACACGCGCTCGCCCACGACGGCGTCGGCAGGAGGATCGATAAACTGCACGTGCTCATGCGCGTTGTCCGAGGCGCAGAGCACCATACCGTGCGACTTGAAGCCGCCCAGCTTGGCCGACTTGAGGTTCAGCAGCACCAGCACCTTGCGGCCCTGCATCTCCTCCAGCGAGTAGAAGGCCTGCAGATCCGACGCGAACAGCGGCGTGGCCGCCTTGGCGGGCTTGGCCTTCGCTGGCTTGGCCTTGGCCTTGGTCGCCTCCTCTTGCTTCTTCTTCTCGTCCTCGGTCAGGATCTTGTTGAAGAGAATGTCGCCGATGGCGATGGCAGTGCCCGGCTTCAGGTTGTCGTAGTCGGGCGAGAGCTCCAGCAGCTTCATGGATGGCGTGCCCAGCTTCTGGAAGATGGTCTCCGAGACCGTGGGCATAATGAGGCTCAGATAGTGGGCCAGCACGTAGATGGCCTCGAGACAGGTGCGCACCACCACGAGTCGCGGCTCGTCCTCCTTCATGCGCCACGGCACCTTCTCCGTCAGGTACTTGTTGGTCTCCTTGAGCACGCTCACGGTGGCCAGACACGCGCTCTGCAGCGCAAAGTCCTTGTAGGTAGCCTCGGACTCGTGCAGCAGCGCGTAAATGTCGAAGGGCTTGTCCGCAGTCGCGTCGGGGACCAGCCCGCTCGAGTACTTCTTGCAAATGTTGACCGTCCGGTGCACGAGGTTGCCCAGCGTGTCGGCCAGCTCCGAGTTGTGGATGTTGATGAGGTCATCCTCCGAGAAGCGCATGTCCTGGCCAAAGCGCGACGACCGCACGATGAAGTAGCGGGACGAATCCAGGCCGTACTTGCCAATCATCTCGTACGGGCCCACCACGTTGCCGATGCTCTTGCTCATCTTCGTGCCGTCCTTGGCGTTCACAAAGCCATGGGCGAACACGCGGTGGGGCAGCGGCAGCCCCGTGCTCATGAGGATGCAAGACCAGATGACGCAGTGGAACCACGGGATGTCCTTGCCAATGATGTGCACGTTGGCCGACCAGTACTTGGCGTTGGGCCTCCTGACGACGCACTTTCGGCTGCAGGAACCCCGGGTGGTCCTTGATGTGCTGCACGAGCCGGTCCTGGTACTTGGACATCTTGAAGAAGTACGACTTCTCCTACATCTTCTTGAAGAGCGTGCCCGTGGTCGGGTCCTTGTAGTCCGTCTGCTGCGCCTCCGTGTCCGTCAAAAAGGTCTCCTCGCGCACATTATACCAGCCCTCGTATGTGCCCGGGTACACGTCGCCGTTGTCCAGCGCCTTCTGGAAGAGCCAGCGCGCAAAGGTCTTGTGCACGTCGCTCGTGGTGCGAATGAAGCTGTCGTTGCTCATGTCCAGGTCGCGCGTGAGTTGCTGGAACACGGCGGCGTACTTGTCCACGAGCTCTTGCGCCGTCACGCCCGCGGCCTCGACCGTCTGCGCGATCTTCTGCCCCTGCTCATCCGTGCCCGTGAGGAAGTACAGGTCGCGGTCGAACACGCAGTGGTAGCGGCAGATCATGTCCGACGTCGCGTTCTGCCCACGCGCGCGTCCTTCTGCTGCACTGCCGCCTCCAGCTGGTCCACGCGTCCGCCAGGCCACTCACGTCGTCGCCGTCGCCATGGCTCTCCCTCTTGCTGCTTGTCTTGTTGCTCTCCGCTCGCACCGATGCGCCTCCAAATTAGACTCAAAATGCATTTGATCTGAATCAGAAGTCTGTCACCCAGAATTTGAGCAACCCAGATCGCATTTATTCGATGAAATGATTGTTCTATCGACCGTTGATTGGCTGTAACCCCAGAAAATGGCTTTGGAATCGAACTTCTGTTTTGCGAACGGGAAAGAAACGTGCGGTGCGTGTTCATCCCGGTGGTGTCTTATTGGCTGAAAGCTGCACGGAGCCCTTTTTCCGCCAATCCGCCGCCGACCTCGAAGTGTCAACGCGTCCTTCTTTCTACCGCCCCAGTTCCCAGACCACATTCGACGACTTGGCGCTGATCTCGCACGACTCGGTTGGGGCCGTGCTGCTGATGACGGAGTCCTCCGCGTCGTCGCTATGGCCGCTGGTGGTGCCCACGGCCACGGCGGCCTGCGCCTGCGTGCTGGTGTGGCTGGTGCTTCCGGACGAAAGGCAACGCGCGCTGCGGCCGCTGCCGGCGCCGGCGTCGACGCTGCCGCTGCTGGGCAACACGCTGGACCTAATGCGACTGCAGTTGCCGCGACTGCACGACTGGATCACGGACCAGTGCAAGCTGTTTGGCGGCAAGTCGTGGCGGCTTCAGGTGCTGGGCGCGCCGCCGCTGGTGGTGCTGAGCTCCGTGGAGGCCTTCGAGGACGTGCTCAAGACGCAGTTCGAGGTGTTCGACAAGGGTGAACGCATGAACTCCATCTTCCGCGACGTGGCGGGCGAGGGCATCGTGGCCGTGGATGGCGACAAGTGGCTCTCACAGCGCAAGATGCTCAGCCGCCTCTTCACCATGCGCGCCTTCCGCGAGACCATCAGCGAGTGCGTGCACGACTACACGCTCGTGCTGGGCCGCACGCTTAACCAGGCGGCCAACAACCCCGGCACGCCGCTGGACTTTACGGACCTCATCCACCGCTTCTCCTTTGACGTGTTCACGGACATTTCCTTCGGGCTGGAGGCCAACTCGCTCGAAGGCCGCGAGCACACGGACTTTATGACATCGCTGGGCGGGCTCGTGCGTAACATTGAGCTGCGCTTCCATTCACCCGACTGGCTCTGGAAGCTCAAGCGCACGCTGCGGGTCGGCAGCGAGCGCGAGCTGGCGGACGCCGTGGCCGTGCTGGACAAGACGGTCTTTGAGATCATCAACCGCAACATGGAGCGCAAGTTCAGCCCCGCGGGCGCCACGGGTGAGTGGCCGCCGCGGCCCGTGCGCACCACGAAGGACGTCGTGTCGCTCTTCCTGGACGCGCATGACGAGCGCGTCGAATCGGGCCAGGACTCGGCGGACGCGCCGCTGGACGCCAAGTTCCTGCGTGACGTGGGCGTCATGGTACTGCTGGCGGGCAAGGACACGACGGCCTGGTCGCTCACGTGGCTGGTCATCATGCTCAACCGGAACCCCAAGGTGGAGACGAAGCTGCGGCAGGAGCTGCGCGAGAAGCTGCCGCGACTCATGAGCGACCCCACGTACGTGCCCACGATGGAGGACGTGGAGCAGCTGGTGTACCTGGAGGCCGTGCTGCGGGAATCTCTGCGGCTCAACCCGCTCGTCCCGCTCAACGCCAAGGAGGCCAACCGCGACACGACGCTCGTGGACGGCACCTTTGTGAAGAAAGGCACGCGGATCTACATCCCCAGCTACGCTCTGGGCCGCATGAAGACGGTCTGGGGCCGCGACGCCGCCAAGTTCAAGCCGGAACGCTGGATCGTACAGGATCAGTGGACGGGCGAGGACTCGATCCGTGCCGTCTCGGCCTTCCAGTTCGTGTCCTTCCACGCCGGCCCCCGCATGTGTCTGGGCATGCGCTTCGCCATGCTCGAGATGAAGACCGTGGCCGCCTACATCTTCAGCAAGTACCACCTCTCGACGGTGCGCAGCCCCAAGAGCTACACGTACGAGATAGCCTCGCTGCTGCAGGTCAAGGGCCCCGTGGAGGTCAAGGTCCAGCGCGCGGGCTAAAGGGCCGGTCAGAGCCTTCCAGCCTCGAGCTGGGCGGCCAGCGTGAGTGCGTCTTGGCGGATGCACGTGTGCGTCTTCATTGCTCTCTTCTCTATGTGTGTTCCCCATTAAAGGTCGAGAATCCCAGTCGCAGATTCTTGACTGCAGCTCCAACCTTCCTTCTACTCGCGTCATCTTCTGCTAAAGGCGAGTCACCTCGGCAAGAGAGCGACACGTTGCTTTGGTTCAACTCGCTCGTCTGGCCAGAGCCGGCCAAGCCAGGACTCGCCTTCGATCGGGTCACCATCCTACCGTGAGGTTTCAGCCGTCTCCTCGCTATCCGCGGTACGTTGGCGGCTTGAGCTTCGAGTGCACACGTCGTGGCCCCACGTTCTCCAGTCTGTGGATTCCACCGTCTTCCAGCCCTTTCGGTCACCCCCCTTCACCTTCATCTCCACTTCTCAATTGCCTTCATACTCCATCTTCAAACCCTCAAACCCTCAAACCCAACGCTCAGCCCAATGGCCAAGCGCTCGAAAAGCGTCGCCACCGCCTGCGTCGTGGCCGTCGCCGCGGCGCTGCTTGTCCACTCGCTCTCCCTCTCTGTCCGCCTGGAATCCCCGTCCAAGTCAACGCTGCTACTATCCTCCGACGCGCACCAGTACTTCCGACCGTCGGGCGACCTGGTCTCGGGGCTTCTCACCAACAACACGGCGCCGTTCCACCGCAGTCCGTGCCCGGCGCTCAACGCGCTAGCCAACCACGGGCTTCTCCCGCGCGACGGCAAAGCGCTGACGCCTGCGCTGCTGCGCCACGTCGTCCAGCACGTCTTTAACTTTGACCAGACGCTTGTCGACACCATCACGCGAGATCTACCCGAGCACTTCACGCTGGCCGACCTGGGAGACCCAAGCGTTATCGAGCACGATGGCTCCTTGGTGCACGACGACGCCTTCTTCGGACAGGACCCGGCACGAGTGAACGTCTCGCTGGTCCACGCGCTGCTGGCGAGTGGCCAAGACCCTTACGACGACAAGGGGACGCTAACAGCTCGCGTCTTTGCCGACTTTCGACGCCGTCGAGAGGCCCAATGCGCTAGTGCAAACCCGCACTTCCACATGACGACGCTGGCGAGCTTCGTGGCGTACGGGGAGGCCGTGATCTTCCTGCTGGGTGCAGGCGACTACGACAGCATGAGCATCTCGGCGGCGCACGCCCGGGCTTTCCTGGAGGACGAGCGGATCCCTCAAGACTTCCGACGCTCGGAGACGCCCGTGTCGGTGTGGGCGTGTTTGTATGGCATCCTGAAGCTGAGACTGTGGGCCTGGCTGCGCGGGGACGTGACTGCTTCAGCGTTGGAGATGACAGCGGTGCCGGCCTCGTATGCGTAGTCAAGAGTCTGTAGTGGCCCATTGCGGGGCCTTTCCTGCTGCCACGCGACCAGGAGGCTAGAGATATCCTCGAATGGGAGTACAACACTGAGTACGAGCTGGTATGGCATCCACGGTGGCATTCTCGGGCCTCGGCCGACGACAGACAGGCAAATACAAGTCTCCAGTCAGTAGATGGCGCGCAAGAGGCGACTGCCGTTGCAGATGGAGGTGGCGGCCACAAAGAAGACGAACTCGCTCTGCTTCTGGTTGAGGAAGCGCAGCGCCGTGAGCTCCGCGACCGTGATGCCTCCCACGAAGTAGACCAGCACCTTGGTGGGTCCGTTGCCGCCTGCCCCAGAGCCCGAGTCGGGCCCGGAGACAGAGAGTCGAGAGAGACTGTCGGCGAGACTGGCGCGGCTGTTCCCGTTGCTGCTGTTGCGCACGAGTGACGGCGCCGAGTCCTTGGCGATGGCCTTAAACTTCATGCCCAGCGTGTCCTGCAGCAGCCGCACGCTCAGGGGCGCGTAGCCCGTGTACGGGAACATAAAGTGGATGTCCGTGGGCTCGCGTGTGTCTTCGTCGTCCAGCACGCCGCGCATGAGCGAGAGCTGCTTGCGCTTCTTGGGAAAGTCGAAGCGCGTCTCGACGCACAGCAGCTCCAGCTGCTCCAACTGGATGAGAAGCGGGAGAACTTGGTGGCCGTACGTGTGGCAGAGCTGTTGCCGGTACCAGGCCAGAGTGTCCGGCTTGAGACCGCCACGCACGAGCGAGTAGAGACACAGCAGTTTGACCACGTCGTAGAGATTCAGCGGTGGGTCCCGCAGGATGGCTTCTTCCAGGAAGCGGTCCACGTCCTTGGCCGCGGCGGAAGACGCGCTCTTCCCAGCACTCATAATGGTCATTTCCGTCTCCACGCACCCGCGCAGAGCCAACTGCGTGCTCAGCTCGCGGATGCGCTGCACGAGCTGCAAATGGTGCGCCAACGACCGCTTCTTCTTGACCAGATGCGGCGCCTTGGCCAGCAGCGCCTTGACCTTCTGGAAGGCGGCTTGGCTGTCCGTCGGCATGGCCGTGTCCGCTGTGCTGACGCTACTGCCGCGCACTTCAGTGGCCAGATCTGTGGCGATGGCCGCGAGTTGGTTGGAGATCAGCAGGTTAAAGTTCACGTCGCGGATCTCGTCGTACAGCGCGTCGTGGTGGTTCAGTACCACCTTCTGCTGCATCTTGCCCGTGGAAGAGGTGGGCTCGCTGTCCCTGCTGCTTGTACTGCTGCTGGCTCGGCTCCTGGCGTCGCTCTCGACTTCGTCCAGCTCCTCGTCCTTCTCGTACGTAACGACGCCGTGGTTGACGCCCACCAGCGCATCCAGCAGCCCTTCGTACGTCATGGGCGTCAGTAGCATTGACAGCGGGTCTTCCATGCGGTCGATCACCACCAGTTTGTCCATAGGGCTGCTCACTGTGCCACTGCTATTGCTGCTGGTCGAACTGCCGTCGCCCGCGACGCGACTCATGCGGAGCTTCTGCTGCTGTCGGTGTGCCAGCTCCAGCATTTTCTTGACGCGCTTGGCGAAGAAGCCGTGGCAGGCGACGTCTAAGATGCGTCTTCCAGTGTGGCGCTCCACGGCCAGCACGCTCTTGACCACCTCCGAGAGCGCACGACTGTCGCCTTTGACGTATAACTCGCCAAAGACGCTGTCGTGGCACAGCGCCGCCACGCCGCGGTCCACAGGAATAAGGCCCAGCGAGAGGTTGGCCTGGCGCACGAAGCCCGCCACGCCCTGCTGCTCCATCTCCAGCGTGATCTCGGACGTGGCGGCCGGCAGCCACAGCACGGCGCAAGAGCGCTGGGTTTGCTCCAGCGGCAGTAGCACCTCCGCCATGAGCTTGGCCACCGTGGGCAGCGGTGGCACCACGCACACCACGGGCGGCAAGCCACTCTGGCTGGACTCGCCCGCTGCGCTGCTGATGCCCAGCTGCCGCTGCAACTGCGCCACGTCGCCCGTCTTGGTGTCCAGCGCCAGCAGCTTGGCCACGCCCAGACGGCGGTAGAACTCTTGGCCGCCCGCGCCGTAGGCCAGCACCTCGAAGATCACCTGGTGCGCCGCGTCCAGCCCCAGCTCCAGCCGCGGCACCACCGCGTCAGGCGACTCGGGGGAGCCTAGTGCACGGCGGATGGCGCGCGCAAAGGTGGCCATGGCGTCCGCCTTGAGCGCTTCCTCCAGCTCCATCTTGGCCTGGCGTGTCGAGGCGAATGAGCCCGAGACTGAAATCAGAACTGACGGGGGTGTACGAGTGGTCAAATACCATCAGGGTAAGCCGTGCTTCAGCGGATTGGATTGGCTGAAACACCAATGTACGTGCAATATTGTCCAATCGCCGACACATCAAAAGGCCCTATCGCACTATGCTCAAATAGGGGCATTCTATTGATGCCCCCTATCAACGTCCCTGGATCTTGATCCAAGGGTGGTGGAAGATGACCGCTCCATGTATTTCGGCTGTGTGGTTCACCAGGAAGGCCCAGCGGAAGTCGCGGAGTGGTTACCAAACGCTCGAATCGCGCTACCAAATCTGGGCTTTGCGCTTGTTTCACAGGACGAAAAAGGAGCCGAAAGAACGTTGCGGTGGCGACCAGCTGAAAATTATTATCCCGACTTGAAAAAGTACTCCACCGCACCTTTCAAGGATGAAGGTGACTGGAAGCCCAACTACGAGGCATGCAACGCACTCCCGGCCTTCGTCCTTTACACAAGACTGCTGCCTCACAAACGAGAGCGAGTCCGCTCGCTTACGCAACGTTCACAGGCGACTTGACCTCCACGAACGCCGGCGACTTGACCTGGTGGCTCTTGTTGAACAGCGCCTCGACGTCCTCCAGCATAATGCCCTTGGTCTCCGGGCAGAAGAACCACACGAAGACAATGCAAATGCAGCACAGCCCGGCGAAGAGGTAGAAGACACCGTCAATGTTGAGGTACGGGAAAAGCTTGACCACCTCCGTCATGACAGCGCCCATGGCCCAGTTGGCCGCCGTGGAGAGTGACACAGCCGAGGCACGCACGTTCAGGGGGAAGATCTCGGCCGGGTAGATCCAGCACACGGGGCCCCACGAGATAGCGAAGTTGAACACGAAGAAGGCCGAGCCAATGCAGATGAACCAACCACCGACCTTCGGACAGCCGGCGTCGTCCACGTTGCCGTCACAGATGCATGAGAAAAGGATAGCTGCCCAAAGATGGCCCACCACCATGCCCACGCCGCCGATGAGCAACATTTGGCGACGCCCGTACCGGTCCACCCAGTGCATGGCCGGGATGGTGCTCAGGAAGTTCACACCCGAGATGAAGAGCGCCGAGTAGACTCCCGCATTTGTGATGTCCTTGAAAATAAGCGCGCCGTAGCTCATGATGGGGTTAATGCCCGTGGCCTGCTGCAGCACCTGCAGCAGCATAGCGATGATTAGGCGCTTGCGGATCGTCGGGTCCAGGATTTCCATCCAGCCTGCACCCTCCTCCTCCGCGATCTGGTCCCCGATCACTTCCAGTTCGTGACCCACGTTCTCCGTCTGGCGAAGGCGCTTCAGCACCTTTTCAGCTTCTTCCTTGCCCTTGTGCTTGTACGTCCAACGCGGGCTCTCCGGAACAA
>JAADYJ010000961.1:0-12399 GCA_023338205.1 Halophytophthora polymorphica
GACGTCCAGCCTCATCGGGCCTGCCACACTCGTCTCTATCCTCGGCCAGGAGGCCATCAACGTCGTGTTCCTCTGCAGTGGCATGCATCTGCTGTCGTCGCAGCGCTGGTACTGCCCCTTCAGCCCGGAGAACGTGGACCTAGCCAAGTGGTGGCTGCTCTCGGACAACCACCTCGCCACCACGCTCTTCTTTACGATCATCACGCAGCAGCAGCTCGCCGCATGGGTCTTCAGCTTCGGCTCGCGCTACCGCCGCAGTATTTGGCGCAACTACGCGCTTGTGGGCTTCTTCGCGGTCCTGGTTGCACTGGACGTCTACCTCATGCTCGGCGAGCCGGGGAAACTCACGGACGTGTTCCGCATCGCGAGCGGCACCAACGTCATGGTGCTCCCAGACATCCCCATGCCCTTTGCATTTCGTGCCAAGTACTTTTTGCTGCTGCTCGGAAACGTGGCGGCCGTCATCTTCTTCGAGTACGTCGTCGTGCTGGGCCCCGTGCGCGACTTCTTCCGCAACAGATATCACCAGGACCACCTCCCCATGCGCAAGTGAGCTGGAAGACTTAGTTCGCGGAGAGCCACGACTGGGCGGCGGTAAAGCATACATCTCTCTTTCCGATTTCTCAGTTTGAACTTCGTGGCCCCTCAAGGTTTTCCGAGAGTCGAGCTCGCCCGGAATGGCATGCCCTGTAGCAAGCCTCCTGGACTTTGATTCTGCGAGTAACAGACGCTCGAGGGGCTCAGAAGGATGGCACGCTGTGCCTTGGCGCCTTGGCGCCAGTCGAGCGGCTCCAGCGAAAGAAAGCCGCACTTGCTAGTGCATGTGCATGTACTTGTCGCTATCCGCCCGCCAAGAGAACCGAGGACAGGCGTCGGGTTATGCAGCCACCGCGACAGCCGCACGCTTCAGTCCCAAGCCTTCAGTGCTCTCCCAATCTGTAACGGATGGAGGTCTCCCGTGGCCACAAACATCTCGGCCAACTTCGCTGCCCCTCGGAGTACATGTAATGCGCGAAACTTCGTGGCTGTCCGTGGGACGAAGTGCACGACGTGGAGGTCTTTCGCGCTGCTGCAATGAAAGCAAGGCGAGGCGCATACATGTACCCAGCGCTCCCCAGCGCAGAGCTGGTCCGCCACAAGGCAGCTGGGGCCGGCAGCGGCCACGCAGGTGCTTGGCGATCCTTTCGCGCGGTCGCGGTGCATGCATTATCGGGCGACGGAGGCAGGAGAGGCGCGAGGTGGCGAAGCGTGCATGGCTCTCATGCCAATGTTCGCGGTCTCCGGTTATGCCGGCGCTATGTTGGCATTCCGACTTGCCTTCTGGCTCGCCAGCTGGCTGAAGAGGCGTCTGTCATATGCTGTTCCGTAGGCTCGGGTGCGCATCGTCATATCATACGAGGAACTCTTTCTGCACGGAATGCCCGGGGCGAGAAACGTTACAAAAGAGTTGAGGCCAAAGGCGCCTCGCCCAATACTGGGATCGCACATCAACGGACCACTGATAATTCTAGACGCATCATGGGAGACAACGACGGAAATGTACTGTTATACTACATTGACAGCAATGGGCTGTTTGAAACCTGACTTATCCCGTTGATTTTTGACGCTCCGGGGCGGGAAATCACACCTGGTATGCCGGACGAGAGGGCGCGCTATGCCATGTGCTTTCTAGTCAGACCCGCCGATCTGAACTCTTGACGCCTGCCTGACCGGCCGGTCAAAGCGTGACCGCCGCGGCGAGCGGTCACCATGCAAATCCACAGGAAGCAGACAAGAGACAAGAAGCTCGGCTGTCTGTCTGTTTGTGCTCGGGCCTCAGCACCCTCCCCCCCCCCAAGGCTGCGGTTGCATGCGTGCGTGGTGGGCGCTCGCCGTTTGCCGGCGAAGAGTCAGCACGCGGCCGTGACAGACGCCGAAAGCGCCACGTTCCCGGGAGGTCTCCGCACGGAAGTTGGTTACCACGGCCGTGTCTTACGGCGGCCCTTGCGCTGGCCACACGCGGCGCTTCTATCGCTCCCGCCCGGTGCCACGACGCCAGCTGGGCCCACCGTCCGGCGTCGCCACGGCCGGCCAGCGAGCGAAGGCTCCTGCACATCTTCTACCCTTTTAGAGCTGGTGCCACTGCTGGCAGTTCGTCTGCTGGCGGCCTCGCTGGCCACTGGCCGCTGCAGTCTGCACTCCCGCCCAAACGCAGGGCGCCGCACGACGCCGGGCATTCCCCAATCCCCGCGCTCGAGCGCAAGTCGACCGAGTGACCCGGAGCTCCTCCACGCACGGTGGCCATGAAGGTGACGACTGTGAGTCTCGCGCTGTGTGCGGCGCTGGCTCTCGCCACGGACATGACACCGTCCGTGGCCGCCAAGGGCAGCATCTGCGCCACCGGCTCGGGCTTTGCCGACACGCCCGCCAGCACCACGTCCGCCACCCCCAGCGGCACCACAGGGACGGACGGTGTCACCACCACCGCGCCGGATGCGGAAGACGCCAGCAGCTCGGCCGTGGACGCTGAGGACGCTAAGGACTCCGCCGACGACGCGGAGACGACGGGCAGCGAGGACGAGGAGGCGAGCAGCGAGGCGGAGGCCTCGAGCGAAGACGACAGCGCCGACGCCGACACGGACGTCGTCCAGAACGCGGCGTCGGCAGCCAAGAACGAGGCCACAGGCGGCAGCAGCTCGGGCAGCAGCGACGAGGCCGCGAGCAGCTCGACGTCCGGCCAGACGGTGGGCAGCGAAACCGACGCCGACACCGACAGCGACAGCGACAGCGGCAGCGACAGCGGGACCGAGACCGAGACCGAGACCGAGACCGAGACCGACAGCGAAAGTGCGAGCTGCTCCGGGTCGTCTTCCTCTTCTTCTGGATCTTCGACCTCTCCCTCTTCTTCGTCTTCTACTACTTCTTCATCTTCCGGGTCGTTCACCAAGGTGACGGCGCTACAGGCGCGTGTTCAGGGGGACATTCCGACGTGGAACGACGAGTACGGGCGCTTCGTGTCGGCCTACTACGACACCTTCGAGGAGAAGTATCAGGCCGTGCTGGACACGGTGAACATGGCGGCCGTGGAGGGCGCGCTCAAGTACGTGCAGGCCGAGTGCATCAACGCGTCCGTGGTGGAGGACTGCGCGCGCAAGAACAGCATCAAGTACGTCGTCTTCTACGAGACCACGATCGTGCAGCCCACGGCCGCCATGGAGTACTACGCCAACGCCACGGACGCCTCGGTGTTCGCCATGGAACACTGCCCCTTCATGGCCATGGACGGCGGCCAGTGCGACCCGAACGAGGACGGCAGCTTCCCGGACGTGTGCAACCAGTACATTGGGGCCGACGGCCAGCCCGACCTGGGCTTCTGCATCGGCGGCACGCTGCAGGACAGCGAAGTGCTGGCGCCGTACCCGAACAACTACTGGTTCTCCTTCCCGAACAGCTGTCCGCAGGAGCTCTGGGACGACAAGACGGCGTCCTGCCGCGAGGAGTACGCCGGCGGCATGTGCGCGCTGGGTGTCGAGCCCGACGGCGAGACCTGCAGCTACTCGTACGAGGTGCTCGGGTACATTTTGCTGGACGATGTCGTGGGCATCACGTCGCTCATCAACCCGCTCACGCTCGACTACTTCGCCGACTACTACGAGTTCTGCGAGGCCGGCGGCATTGAGTTCTCTGCCACGGTGCTGGGCGACCTGGTGTCGCTCGTGGAGGGCCTGGCCTTCTGGGCCAACCCGGGGAGCAGCGAAGCCAACGCGGAGCGCGCCGAGAAGCTCGTGGCCGCGTACCAGGCCTTGGTGGCGGAGAACGCCACGACCGCGGACGGAGGCCTCATGCAGGCGCTGCCCACCGTGGAGGCGCTCACGGCGCTCAACCCGCCGTGTTATGAGAACATCCCGATGTGCGCCGAGGCCGAGTTCGGCTGCAAGCGCGCGCTCTACTCGCAGATCTGCGAGCTGTGCGAGTCGGAGGACGACGACTGCGTCGTGAAGCCGTGAAGCCACGAACGCCCCGAGCAGAGGCGCGAGCAAGCCAGCGCGCCAGCCAGCCATAGAAGTAGCTACCACACGCCGCCGCAGTCCCCGTAGGAGGACGCGAGCGGAGAGCTCGTTCCAGGAAGAGAAGAGCGAGCGGCTCCGACCACGCACACAGACACAATCCCATGTACATGTACATGCTCATGCTCATGCTCGTCGTTGCTGGCGTCGCTTGCGATTGATTGGATGAAAAAGAGGTTCTGCAAGGTGGTGATTGGTGGATACCCTATTCGGGAGAATCTCATTGGGGGAGGGAGCTCCGCGCCGTGATGGATTGTGCTCTTGGCTTCAGTATGGGGTACGCTTTTGGGCCGGGGGGTACGCTCTCCCTCGGGTTCGGGGGAATCCCTTCTCTTCCAGCACGAAAGCTGAGCCATCGGACACTTCGCCGTCAAGATGCCGCTGCTGCGCAAGCTGCAGCGCTACAGCCGCAAGCAGTATGCGTCTGCGCTGCTGCTCCTCTGTCTCCTCCTCTTCGTGCGTGCACGTGCTGCTTGTCCCCGCCCTCTGAAGCGCCCTGGATGCTGGACAATGTATCTTGACACCTCGAGGTGCTCATTTTGGTGCTCTCTCTCTCTCGCTGCTGCTGCTGCTGCTGTAGATCACCGGCCAGGGGGAGGCCATCCCTGTCCTAGCGCTGTTGGCTCTGCCTTCGCTGCTCTTCTTCACGTGGGTCTTCCGCCAGAAGCAGCACGGCGTCACGTATGTCACTATGCCACTCATACGAATCGTCTTGGCGGCTCCATCTCTACTCAAACTCACCAACTCGTCGTGCTGATCTGCTCAGCGACCGAGAGGTGGACCAGCTGGGCTACCTCTTCCTCGGCGGGTTCTTCCTCGTGAGTCCGCTGGCCATGGCGGCGCAGCTCGTGCTCGTGCCCGCGCTGGCCTTCCTCTGCTTCTTCGACCAGCGCGAGAGCATCGAGCAGCAGCTCCGCTCCTTCCTGAACGAATCTACAGCCTCCAGCAGCTCAGTCCACGCCTCGCACAGTTCGAAGTTCGCGCAGATGCTGGTGCGGATGGAGCTGCACAAGTCCGTGGGCTACTACGTCTTCCTCTTGGCGCTGGCCTTTGTGGTGGCCGCCTTGGTGGAAGAGTTCCTCAAGCTTTGGCTGGTGCAAGGCGTCTGCTGCTGCAGTTCGTCCTCCTCCACGTCGACGCGCAGCAAACGCGGCTGCTGCGGCGGCAAGACGGCGTCCCTACCGGCCTTCACGGCGCTCAAGCAGCGCCAACAGCGCCAGCGGCACGGCGCTATCCGCGGCTGGCTCTGCCATCCCAGTCGACTGCTCTTTTTCCACCGCACACACGCCAACCACAGCAACGTGGTCTTCCTGGCCGTCATGGCAGGCGCACTGGGCTTCTCCCTGCTGGAGAATACGGCCTATACCTTCGCCGCCGGCTCCTTGCGCGACCAACTCCTCACGGCCGCGCTACGTGGAGCTGCCAGTACGTCGTTGCACTGCGTTTGCGGTGGCATCACGGGCGTCCGACTGGCCGAGAAGTTGCTCGCCCACCGCCAAGACGCCGGGGAATCTCGTGGCCCCAGTGCGGCCCGTGTGGACCTGGCTCGCTGGCGCACGAAGCTCCGGGTCATGGCGCCTGCGGTACTCATCCACGGCGTCTTTGACGCGCAGTTGTTTCTCCTCACGGCGCTCGTGACGGAGGACATGCTCAAGGTTCACCCGACTGGGTACGGGGTCGTACTGCCCACTGTCCTCACGCTCAGCGTCTTGGTGGCAGGTCTGGTGTATCTGCGACGGGTGCGGCGAGTCCTGCTAAGCAAGACGAGCGAAGCGCGGTACGTCCATGTGGCGGTGGACCTGGAGTCGGGCCATCGGAGTGGAGCACTCAACGGCGACGTGGAGGACGCCATGGACTTCTTCAGCGACGCGTACGAGGACGAGCCCGGCGAGACGGAGGAAGACGCCTTACGTGCAGGAGGCAGCAAAGTGCGCTCCGTCTTCAGCGAAGACTTCAAGTAACGGCCAGGCGATCAAGGACGCAAGTGCGTCCTCGCTCTCGTCCTCGAGCCATGTGAGGAGCATGGCGTTGGACTCGCCAGTACTGGAGATAGAAGCCAGAAATACCAGCCGCACGGCTCGGCCCAGCTGGATGCGAAGCCTTTGCCTCAGATGTTGAGGAGAGTGTGAAGCATCGCTATGGAGCAGCCTAGCGGCCACGGCAGGCGACGACATTCTCCAATCTTCGTCGAGTTCCCCACGTGTGACCAAGAACGACTCAAGATGCAGTACGAGCCGCCGACGAAGCCGGACGAGGTGGCCGTGCGCATGACGCTGGACGGCTCCAATAGCAGCAGCAGAGGCGGCGCCAGCCAGGGCGTGGACGCCAACGGGCTTGTGCTGGGCCGCTGGAAGAGCGGCGTCTTCAATTGCTTCGAGGCGTTCGTGCCCAACGGTGCGTGCGTCGCCACCCGGACAATATGCGGCATATATCCCAATGGCTAACCCCCTTTTCGTTGTGATCACCTCCCTTCCAGGCGTCATGTCCTGCATTTGTCCAGGGTTAGTGGTGGCCCAAGTGTCGGCGCGCCTGGGCATGCTCAACTTCTGGGTCGTGCTCGCCGCCTTTGCCGCGCTCGACGTGCTGGCCATCGTCGCCGCGGCCGTGGGCAACGGCTTCCTGAGCTTCCTCCTGGGCGTGGCCTGCCTCATCGCCGTGCTCTGCTGTATGCGCATGCGCTGGCGCATCCGAGAGCTCTTTGGCATCCCGGGCTCGCACCTGGAGGACGCGGCGCTGAGCCTCTGCTGCGGCTGCTGCTCTGTGGCGCAGATGGCCTCGCACGTGGAGGCCTACGAGCCCGGGCGCTTCGCCTTCGCGCCGCGCGCCACGCTCGAAGGCTACACCTTCATCTAGGACACGGCCTTGTTTTTTCAACTGTAAAATGGGACTGTATTGATTGCAGCGTAGTGCAGCATTGGTGAGGCGAACAGTGGGGCGAATAAATAGGCGCAGCCGGCGCTGGCCGGGCGATTAGCTCGTTCGGCGCGCGGCCAGCGTCTCGAGCTGCTTCTGGCTGTAGCTGGGCTGCGGCGGCTCGTGCACGCTCTTGGCCCGCGGCTTGGCGGACGCGCGCTCGGGCGGCGAGGCACTGCGCCTGGAGCTCGAGCTGCCGCGCTGACTCTTGGGGTTCGTCTCGCTCGTGGGCACCACGGCGTGCGGCGCGATGGTTACGAGGTGATTGGCGAACATGGGCGACGGGGATCGCTGGGCTTCTTTTGGTCGAGACTTGCGTGGAAGCTGGTCGATTGGGGAATGAGCTGCTGGCGACGCAGCCAAGAGCTCTTGAAGCGAGGGCGCTGGACTGCGACACCGGGGCGTCACCAGCGGAGTGGTGGAATATCCAGGCGTTCAGCCTGCAGGAAGGTGAATATTTTACCTGCGAGTGGCCAAGTGTCCCAACGCTAGGCTCTTGCTGCGGGGCAATGCGGGGGCAGTGATTACTTTGTATGTTGCGCTATGAGCACTCTAGGCGTTGGACTCCATGCGGCGCGAAAACCCGCTAGCGGCGCAATTGCGGACGCCAGCGATGCATTTGATGGATTGGCTTCACGGTCGGTTAATCGAGGCGTCGCTTTTAGTCTATGGCTACCGCGACATGCGGAACAAGCACCAGTCATAGGACTCGCATTACGCCACCGGTTTGTCGTGGGGGGCGATGCCTTGGTGGTCTGCATGGACGTGCTCTCCTCTCCGCTTGATCGCACCTCAGCCGCTCGAGAGGCGGCAATGGTGGGCTGATGAGTTGGGTTGGAGTCCATGGCGAGGTTCGCCATGCAGTCTGCGGCGGTGTTGGCCCGTCATGTAGTCTGCGGTGTTGGCTCGTCGTGGGGCAAGCATCCATTGCACGGTGCCCGGATGCTACGAAAGACGCGGGGGTTATAAGAGACCTCTTGGGAACGAGCTTGTCTGTGCCTTGCAGAAGTCGAATACGGTCAGGAGCTGGCTGTCGCCGATCACCGCCATTCGCTGGAGTTGTTTGCTCGGGTCCGTGATGTCATTGCCGTCATGGGCGAGAGCGAGCTTTGCCTTCTTGTCCGATAAGATTCGCGTCCTCACCCAAGGTTCGAGCCACTTTGTACCGCCTTCAAACGAGACGAGACGGCGTCTCGTTCTCCTGCCCGACAGGACCCGCCGAGCCAGTCAACGCTGCTCGCCATGCTCTTGCCTGTTCGACTGGGCTGCTGCAAGTCTGCTACAAAGGGCAAACGAGAGCTACATATTCCTTGGCCTGAAGGCTTCGATGATGGGAATGCCGTTGAGATTGCCGTCGACCTTGGCTGGAGTGCACAGGGCAAGGAAAACGACGGTGTTGCTCGCCCGCGTCGGGATCGTGTGGGGAAGTGTTGCTCTCGTCGAGATTTCCTGAGCCCAAAGCGTCGTAGGGATGGTATCGTATGCAGCAGTCCACGTTTGCCATCTTGGAGCCCGTGCGTGTGACGCGAGGAAGTCCAGCTCAGCAGCCAATAGGACAAGGCCAGTCTGGTTATTAGCGTGCTTCCGTTCGGGTCTCAGAGGCTCACGTTTTGTCAGCTTCTCGAGTATTCCGGAGGCCCCACCGTCCGGTTTTGTCAGTTTCAAGGCGCGATCACTCCACCTTTTGCGCTCTTTGGCGTCGGAATTCGGTCGTGTTCTCCGGTAAACTTTGGGTTAATCCTGAGTCCCGCGTCGGCTTTCACGTCCCTTGTTCGTTCTCCTCCCATTCGGGAAGCATCGCTTCATTCGCGCAAAAGTGGTATCCGACAGGCTTTTCCACCAATGGTGCCATCGTCTCGCACCCAAACAAGGGACAGCCGACCGCGAAAAAGCCGACCGAAAGGCCGACCCGACCCAGTCGCAGAAAGCCACAGCACCAAGCGCCAAGAAGCGCCAAGAAGCGGAAGTCGCCACCACGCGACAAGCCCCGGCGACGAAGCTCAGGCCCAGGAAGCGCCTCTGCCCGCCGCCCACTCGCGTGCGGAGCTGCACGCCCGTCCGCAGCCATAGCCGACCACGTGGCGGCGCAGGAGCCGCCGCTCGCGGCCGAGCGGCGGCTGAGAAGCCTGGAGATCGCGGTCGAAGCCGCTCGACTTGCTGAGAGCGCGCGTGCCTCGACGCCACCAAGCATGAGCCGCCCCGCAGCGGCGGCCACAGACGATCCGCGCGGCCTGCCTGTAGTCCGGATGGCCGGCCGCAGCGCCGCGACGAGGGACGCGGAGGCCGCGGAAGAGGACGACGACATGCCGCCCTGGAAGATGCTCAAGGCGTCGGCGCGACGCAGCACGCCGGCCGATCTGGGTGGCGTCTGGCGCGACGAGAGCGCAGTCTACGGCGACGGTGGGTCTCTCGCGCTGCAGGTCCTTGTTGGCGGCGCGGGGCACATCCTGGCGACCTGCTCTTGGCTCACGAGACGCTCTCGTGGTCGCTCTGTGCTGTGCTGTGTGCTTGTTTGTGCTGCGGCGTGCGCTCCCGTGATCGTCTCGACCGTGCACGACGTCGCTACGCGCAACAGTGAACCGGTACTCGAGCCTGGCGGTGCCCTACGAAGCCACGGACCCCGTGACGAGCACGTACTTCCAGGTGGTCATCAGTAAAGCCAAAGCGCCCATTGTGTGCGGCGACGCGGGCCCCACCAAGGGCAAGGCGCTCTACGCGGACCGCGCGCTGCCGCGAGCCACGCGCATCTGGACGGAGGCGCCCTTCGTGGCCATGCAGCACGAGCGCAACCACGGGAAGCTGCGCTGTTGCGCCTACTGCTTCCTGCCGCTTCTAGGCGACGCACAGCGGCAATGGCAGGAGATCGCGACGCGCTGGAATCTCCACGTGACCCAGCCGTCGTCGACGCAAGGCACGCCAGCTACAGACGCAGGGAAGGGCGACGCGGGGTCGGAGCTGCTGGACGCGGGCGCGTTGGCCGAGGCGCTGCGGCTGCTGCACGTGAGTCCGCGGAGCTGCGGGCTGTCGGCGCCGGGCGCGCACTGCGTGTGCGGTGAAGTGTACTGCTCCAAGCTGTGCAAGATGCGCGCGTTCCACGAGTCGCACGCCATCCTGTGTCCGCGGGACGACCCGTGCTCGGCCATGGGCGAGTTCCTGGCGCACATGCGGCGCACGAACGACATTTTCCTGCTTGTGGCCAAGGTGATCGCGCGCGTGCTGTCGCGGTACCTCGTGTGGCGCGACATTGTGAAGGCCCGCGAGCCCATGGACATGTTCTACAAGAAGCCGTGGTGGGAGGTGGTGAGGGTGGAGCACGAGCAGCACGAGGCCATGCAGCGTCGGCACCGCCGCGAGATGCAGGCCGCGGCCAGCAGCAACGGCACAGACAGCGACGTTGGCAGCCACAGCAACGACGGCACGTCCCCGAGCGACGTTCAGGACGTCGGAGGACGCTCGCAGGTGGACACTGGCGCGGCCAGGAAGACACCGGAGGACAAGGACGAGCAGACGCAGGAGGAGCAGACGCAGTACCTGCAGGAGGTGCTGACGCTCACGCACCAGCTGTTGGTGGACGCGCTCGAGTGCAACTTGGTGCGGCTGGAGCGCGAGGACCAGCTACGCGGCGTGACGGTGGACGAGATCTGGCGCTGCTGCTCGAGCGTGCTGCGCTTTGAGTTCTTCGCGGCGCAGCTCGGGCTCTTTGAGATGAACAACATCAGCCTCGAGGTGGACCACCCGTTCCGCGCCTTTATCGACATTCTGGCCCCGGACGTGCAGCCGGAAGACGTCGAGCCGAGCCACCTGGAGAGTTACAGCGCGGAGCAAGGCGCGCAGTCGCCGAGACTGCAGCCGCAGCCGCAGCTTAACGCGTCGGAGCAAGCGCTGCTAGCCAAGGTGCGGCGCGCGCTGGAGTGGGAGGAGGAGCGACTGCAGGTGGCGCAGGCGCAGCAGCAGCTCGCGGGCGAGGAGCACGGCGAGCGCGAAGGCGACTACGACCCCATGATGCCGCTGGGCTTCCCGAGCGTGGAAGGCACGGCGCTCTTCCCCATCATGTGCACCATGAACCACAGCTGCGACCCGAACTGCACGGTGCTCTACACGAAGAACGGCGACGGCCACGTGGTGGCTATCCGCGACATTGCGCCGGGCGAGGAGCTCTGCATCTGCTACATTGACGTGGACATGGATCTGCGCGCGAGAGAGGCCAACCTGCGCGAGTACAAGTTCACCTGCTTCTGCTCGCGCTGCGTGGCCGAGCGACGACAACTCGAGCAGCAGGACGCCGCGCCACCGGACCCGCCAGGCCACAGCTCCACCCAGAACGACCCCATGGAGAAGCCAAAGACGAAGACGAAGGAGAAGACAGAGGAGAAGGCGAAGGAGAAGGCGAAGGAGAAGACGAAGGAGAAGACGAAGGAGAAGGAGAAAAAGTCGTCGTCGGGCAAGCAGAAGCGCAAGACGCAGAGTAGCAGCGCCGCGACGACCACGAAGACCGGCGAGAAGGCGAGTTCGGGCGGTGGCACTCGCTCCGGGGGCTCCCAGTCGGGAGCAAGTAGCGTTAGAAGCTCCACGTAGCTGTCCGGTCCGCCATGATGAGCCTGTGAATCTCCATCTTCCCGTCCTTGTTTCCATGCACTTTACCCCACGGAAGTGTCCAGCGCAGTCCTCCTCGAGCCGCAGAACTAGAGCTGCAAGGTGGCGGCCAGTCCGGCGATGCCGTTGAAGACGTACGTGTGGTCGAGCGGCTCGAACTGGTGCGTGATGAGCTTCACGGCCTCCTGGGCCGCCACGCCGCCCAGTAGCGCCGCCACAGGATGCACTTCCGCCTCACACGACCGCGTCATCTCCAAGGCGTGCGCTTCCGTGACCCAGTCGGCCAGTGGACTGCCTTCGACGAGTCCTCGAGCCGTCGAGACGAGCCACGCCGCGTCCTGCGTGGCACTGGCGGCCTCCGAGCCCGGATACCGCTGGAAGTGCGACGCAAAGGCCGTCACAGCTCGTAGTAGAAGGTACCAGATCACTGGCGATTGCTCTTCGTCTTCGTCCTCGAGGTCCACGGCGCCCAGCGCCAGGTTCTGACGCTCCTGGGCCACGCTACGCGTCTCCAGCACGCCGAGACTGGGCGCCTTCTTGCAAAAGGCCGTCACCGCGTCCATGGAGACGGTATCCGCTGGTAAACCCAAGGTTTCCAGTGTGGAGACCAGAAGTTCGCGTACTTTGTGCGCGTCACGACGCGCCTGGGCCACGTAGAGCTCCTGTAGCGCCACGTACGTGTCCGTGGCCGCCGTCATGTCCGGCACGACGCCCGTGACGGGCAGCAGGCCGTCGTTCTGCGCCACAAAGTCGGCCAGTGCGCGAGCCAAGAGCCAAAACTCGCGGCTCTCCTTGGTGGCCTCCAGCGCCTCTCGACTCGCCGTGTGCGTCTGCGCCGCCGCCAGCA
>JAADYJ010000962.1:0-12386 GCA_023338205.1 Halophytophthora polymorphica
GGGCGTCGGCTACTTCGCGGGTGACTTCCCGTCCTCGAGCGACCTCAAGCAGTACGCGACCACGGACGTGAATGGCGACTGGATCTACGACATCCCGGACGCCTGGTGGGCCTATGCGGCTGGAATCGCCGTGCTCTTCGTGCTCGGAATGGCCGTACAGTTCCGCAAGACGGCGCGCGACGGCAACTACCACAAGTCGCGCGCCATGGGTCGCCGGATGAACCAGAGCGTGCAGTACGTGGAGGCGTACACGCCGCCCAACAACATGCGCTACGGCAACCCCGTGACCCACGTCTAGGCGAGACGAAGTCGCCAGAGCCGCCAGCGCCGCATGTACCACTAGAGCCGCCCCACGCAACAAGAGACGCCAACACAAGAATCGGATAGCCCGAAAGTAATCCAGCACGTTGGCTCCGTGAGGCGACATCTCATTGTGGAACACGACGAACGTAGCGAGTGGCCTCCACCCCAGTGGACGCGCAGTACGCACCTGATGCTTCTTGGCCTTGCCGCTGTACCCTTTCTTCCTCGGGATGTGGAACATCATGCTGGCTCAAGTCTGTGGTGACGGACTCTGGTCGGAGGCGGACGCAGTAGCTTGTGGTGTCGTCGGTAGATGGAGAACTGAGCCCTCTGCAGCGCTACTTCAGTAACTCCGGCCGCTTGCATCGAGACTCTCACCAGTTGGTCGATTCGTGTCATTCCTACCGCGCGGAATGGTTCGGACAAAATCTCTGCGGTGGGACCATCACTCATTATTTTGAAATTTTTGCCCGGAGTGTGTGCGAATGCCGTTTCGAATAATTATTGCCGTTTGTTCATTTCAAACACTTTGACCCGAAGCGGCGTCTTGCAGCCAGAAGCCAAACAGACGCCAAGATCCTGGCCGAGATGGTGGTGCTGCACGTGAAGCGCGGCGACCGCAGCGAGTTCCTGTACGAGACGACGGTGCTCGCCCGCAACGACGACGTGGTGCGCGCGCTGTGCCGCATGCAGAACGCGCGGCTGCGGCTGGGCGCGCTGGCGGACGCGCTGGAAGGTCTGGGTCGCCACGGCCCCGCCAAGCCCGCCAGCGAGCAGGGCCTGGACGCGTACGAGGAAGGCGCGGCCAACAAACAGCGTGGCGAGTTCTACGAAGCGGACCCGCTGGGCCACCGCACGGGCGAGGGCGTGAGTCCGCAGCTGCGCGAGGTGCTGGCGCGCGTGGCCGCGGACGCCAAGACGCTGCTGGACAGTAAGACACAGGTGGCCCGTCGCCTGTGTCTGCAGGAGAACGAGCTGCAGGAGAAGCTGCAGAACATCCGCGGCGCTGTGGCCATGGCGTTCCCCATGGGTCTGCCCGAGTACGACCCCGTGAAGCTGCTGCTGGACGCCGAGAGCGCCGAGGAGGCGCTGGCCGACAACTCGGCCGTGCTGGAGGTCATGCCCGAGGACTCTTCCGAGCTCTGGTGGGCCGGCAAACAGTTCTTCCGCGACCAGCTCGTGCGCGATCTCGTGGGGAAGAACGAGAAGACCACGGTGCTGGTCAAGCTACAGAAGAAGGGCGGCGGCGCGCCCAGCCGCGAGCCCGGCGTGAGCGAGGACGAGCGCAAGGCCATGATGGCCTTCTACTTCAAGAAGCAGCAGGAGATGCAGCAAGTGGCCGAGGACGACGCCGAGGACTACATGACCTCGTCGTGGGCAAACCCCAAGGCGCTCAAGAACTCTCTGCGCGGCACCACCAACATCCGGCCCTTCTGATCAGCCTGGGCCCGAGCGCCAGCCGTCCTGATCCGGCCATCGCATGCCAGGAGATGCCAAACGCTCGATATATATTCCACAATCCCAACGGACAGGCAATGGTTTGGCTTGTTCATGCAGGACTTGCCAGTACATGCCGTCACAATGGCCGATTACCAATCGATCGCATGGCACCCCTTTAGTGATGTACTACAGAGCTATCACTAACCGACTGTAGCGTTGCTCAGCCATCGCCACTCGCAGCGGCCTCGGGCGATATCACGGCGAGCTCGGCGGGCTCGGCGTGCGTCTCGGGTCCGCGGACTTCTTCCTCCTTACGTGGGGTCGAGACAGACAAGCCGAGGTCGTCGGTCGAGTTGGTGGACGGCCCCGTGTCGCTGGGGACCGACATGGAGTTCGGTCGTTTGGACTTCGTGCACGCCTCACACAGCTGGAGCAGCTCGCTCTGCCTGTTGCGTGCCAGCACCTCCATGGCCGTGTTGCCGCCGCGGTCGGCCACTTCCGCGTCGGCGCCCGCTTCTAGAAGCACGCGTGCCACATCGTGCTTGCGTTTCCGAACCGCGAGCAGTAGCGCCGTCTCCCGACGTGCCCCTGCCCTGGCGTCCACGAAGGCGGCGGCCATCACTTCGTCCTCGAGCGTCTGCTGCTGCGTCTTGAGCGCGTCCAGCAAGGCCCGGCAAACCCTCAGCAGGCCGTTCGCCGCCGCAAAGTGCAGCGCTGAGAAGCCCTGGCGCGTCACAGTCTGCCACTTCTCAGTCCTTGTCTTCTCACTCTCGCCAAGCGCAGAATGTGACACCATAGCGTCGAAGAGCAGCAGCGCACTGTCTTCGTGGCCATATTCGCAGGCCAGCAGTAGCGCCGAGCTGTCCGTGGCACTGTCCAGAAGACTGCAGTCGGCTCCACGCTGCACAAGCAGCGCCACCACCGCTGCGTGGCCGTACCGAGCCGCCAATTGCAAGGCCGTAGAGTTCCCTGAGGCTCCGGAGCCACTGGCAATGCACACTTGCTGGTTGATGGCCGCCCCGTGGTCCAATAGCAGTCGGACGATGGCCTCGTGGCCGTTCATGCTGGCTGCAAGCAGCGGGCTGAGTCGCACATTGACATCCGCTGCCGCGTTGTACACCACGCCCGTCTGGCCATCGACGGTGGTCGTGTCGACCGACAGGCCAAGCAGACGCTCCACTACCACGTAGAGACCCTCGAGACTCGAGAGTAGCAGAGCTGTCACGCCCTTTTCGTTCTTGGCGTGTGGGTCCGCGCCACGCTCCAGCAGCCAGAGCGCCGCCTCCGCGTGCGCGTACTGCGTGGCCGATATGAGCGGCGTGCTCTCCCACATGCCGCGGACGTTGACCAGCTCCACGTCGCCGCTCTCGTCGTCCTCGTCCTCGCCGGGGTCCTGCGGCCGGAGCTGGCATTGGTCGTAGAGCTCTAGCAGCATCGCCATGTGAGACGTGGCACCGCGCTTCACGGCCTTGAGGAACTGCACGCGCAGCTCGGCGCGAGTCAGTGCTGGGGTGTCTGAAGCGTGTCTCTTGGCTACTGAACCTGCTAAGCCTGCATCGGCCAGACTTGAGGCCTTGGGCGGCTCGGGAACTAACGTGTTGGGCTTGTGCCGCTTGGGCTTGCTCGTCGAGGCCGCATTGACTGGCGGCAACGCTGAGGCAGAGGCTACCACTGCCAGCGTTTGCTGCGGAGCCACCACGTTTCGGGACAGCAGGGCGCCCATGGGTCTCCAAGACTGAAAGCGACAACCACAGTGCATCCACGCCCCCGACGCGCGTGTCGGACTGCACGATCGTGCGGCAAAGTATTGAGCGCCTTCGACACTAGTCCACTATAAATACGGACGTCGACAACTCCGCACGGTCTAAAACGGAGCGTCCAGACTCTCAAGCGCCCGCCACATTCGCCTCGGGACACCAAGCGACCGCCACGAGAAACGAGAAGCGGCGACGTGCGTCCTGACCAAGTGGCAATGCATTGGGGGCTCAAGGTTCGCTCGCGAGTGTATTCAGAATCGCGCGGCAGGTGTTCTAGCCTCGTCTAGCCTACTCTACTAAAAAGGTGCTCTAGTCTGAGCCGTCGTCGCCACGCGGTGGCCCGTTGCGTGCTCTAGCCGAGCTTGAAGGACGAGGCGCCGCCCGGCGCGGCGTACATGCGTCGCGTGCGCCGCGGCTGGTTGTCGTCGCCACCCTGGCCACCCATGCCGTTGGCAAAGTAGTCCGAGCTTGTGTTGGAGTGGCTGCCGCGTCGCACGACGGCCACCGCCGACTGTTGTTGCTGGTGCTGCGCCAGCATCTCGCGCGTCACGGCTCCGGGGGTAATAGCCAGTCGGTCTCGGTGGTCTTGTGTGGTCGTGGGCTTGGCATAGAACGACACCTCGCTTGCGCCATTCGTTGCTGCGGTCTTCATGTCGTTGTTACTGCAGCCGTGCTCGGGGGCTTCGGCGCGCTGGTGTCCAAAGCGACGCGACTTGCGCTCGTCCAGGTAGCACGGCTCGCCGCTGCCGCCACCATAGATGAGCGAGCCCACCGTGGAGCCTCCTCCAGGCGGCTGGCACGACCGCGTGGACGAGCGGTCCGTGATGAAGTTGTTGTTGTTGCCCGACGGGGACGAGACGGAAAAGCGCTGCGACATCGTGGCTGGTTTGGCTGGAGAGGGAAGGCTGCTGGGTCTTGCTGCTGGTTCCGGACTTGTGCTGGACGGGGGTTCTTGAAGAATGAAACTCGAATGCCGCAGCCACAGCCACCAGGGTGGATGAAGCCAGCCAGTCGGCTATTTGAAACCCTTGACTTGGAATTGGTTTCCTGGTATCGCCGTGCCAATTCCCCCTGCTGGTGACGCTGGCCGCATGAAGAGCTCCACGTATAAATACATGGCGCAATCTTCACGAGGCTGCGCTGCTCCTGCAGTGCAGACCCTCCACACGATCTGGTCAGCTTGGGAGTGCACCGCGTCGTCTTATTACACGCTGTGCTACGCTGTTTGTTGGGTTTCGCTTCGAAACGATCGCGGTGGGATCGTTTCTCGGCCTCCCAACAGCGTATCAAGGTTGCGGGGATGAAATGATCCGAATTTTCATGCGCCAATGTCAGTAACGGTGTCCATGGCCACGGCGGTGTTCGCGAGCTTCGAGTCTCTCGCGGTTGGCGCTGGAGCTTCTCTTCCGACTGTTGCCATGTCGTCTTGAAGTGCTCCGTCGCTGCCTTCGGTCCCGTCGACTTCGACTTCGACTCCGACTTCGGCTAGGACTGTGGCGTCGCACCTTGAATTGTGCACGACTGGAAGACTTTTGGCTCCTCTCTCGGCTTCTTTCTCGACGTCCTGACGTATGGGAAGTCTCACGATCAAGCCGACTCCCTGCTGGACTGGGTCTAGACCGCGGTCCGTCGCTGGACGACGACCGCTTTCTTTCCGCCCGGCTTCGGTTGCGCACCTCAAGCGCGTCGGTATTACGGTACCAGCTGGCTGCCTCGCCACGCAGCTCCTGTCGCCGTGGTTTGCTCGGCTCTGTGCCGCTGTCTGCATCGCCAAAGCCACCGCCTCCAACCAGATCACGATCCGTCTCCTGGCTGAGCTCCACCATGTGCTTATAGATCATCTCCCGGAAAGCAGCGGGCCCGGTTTTCGTGCCCACTTTGCCCCGATAGGAGGCGCGTCGGCGCTTGTAGTCCCGAGATGCCACCGTCGACGCATCTTCGTCCTTTCGCGGAGTATTGAGGACTCGAGCGGCGGTGAGAGCGGTGGACGTTTGCTTGCTCTCACTCGGACACTTTGTCTGGAGCTCATTCCCGACCCCACGCATGTCTGATTGCTGCACCAAGACCAACGACAGCAATTAGCATGGGCGTAACAAACAAATAGTGCACATTTACAGAGATACCAGTGACACAAGTTGAGCTCTGGCTTCGGGGTAACTTACGAATACGCCCTTCAGCGCGATCTCCACCACCATAAATTTCCACAGCGCCAGCACGAAGCTCTGCTCCACATACACACAGGCACGCAGATATGCCTCCACCCGTTAGAGCCGACGCATTCTGGAGCTAGAATCCACTCCGTCCTAGCGTCCTCACCGTCACGCTGCCGCCGAGAAACTCGTGCAGCTCGAGCACCAGCAGATCCGGCTGGCAAAAGTCAGGGTGGTCTAGTAGTCCAGCCACGTATTCCACCAGCTCTTCGTCCAGCGGCTCATCGTCCGGCAGCATCACGGGATGACTAAGTTCGGCCTTCAGCCAGCGGCGAAGCGCCGATGAGTCCACCAGGTCGCGCTCCGGCCCTACTAGCTGTGCGAAGGCGCGTGGAATGCATTTCCAGCTTCGCACGAGCTCATAGAACACGCTGGCCGTATCTGCTGCCTGCAAAATCGCGGCACGGAGTCCGGTTGTGTTGTCATCGCTCGCTACTGCTGCGCTGGTCGTGGCCTCAGGCTCCAGCAGACTTTGCAGCTCTCCAGAGTCCCCCTGGGTGCCTTGCTCGCCCTCCACCGTCTCTGAAAGTCTTTCTTCTTCTCTTTGTTGCTCGGGTTCAGCCGTCCTGCCGTAGTAAAACTGCAGCAGCATGTACACAAGTCAGATGCACGAGCAGGTACTTTGAGCGAAATACGCTGAGCGGCAGGAGACACGGACCGCTGCATTGTGGACAGCGCGTGGGCGGCGCTCGCCGTGGCATCTTCGCTGCACAGCGCAATCCCAGTTGCAAGCCAAGCACCAATGCGTGGACCCCAACAGAACGGCAGCGTCAGAGCTTCATGTGGAACTGTGTCAATGAGCACCAAGACGAGGACGTCGCCTCACCAGATGCCGCTCCAACGCGCTCGCAGGCACATAGTGCTCCTGCAGGCCGCAGCCACAGGGCACAAAGGCCACTGCGGGCTGTACACGCACGCCCGTTTCCTTCAGCAGCGACGCCAGCGCGCCAGAGACTTGGGCGGCGTAGGTCGCGTACGCTTCCGCCATCGGCCACTTCTTCCTGCGCCTTTCGACTTGCGAGGGTCGATAGGAACGAAGGTACCGTCGAACCGGTACCTTTGCAACCAATCAGCAGTCCGTGACCAACATTTCAGCCAATGAGAAGGTAGTTTTTGGGTCTGAGAGGCTTCCATGAGTCTCTGGCACACCAGGAGAAAGCCAAAGCACAGGCAAGAAAGCCGACGACGCGCGCCGCTATGGAGGAAGAAGCGCTGCTGCTGGGCCCCGGACTGGGCTTCGGGATGAACGCCTTCGTGGGAGGACTCGTGGGGCTGCATGTGCTGGCGCTGGTGCGTCTTGAGCATGTGTTTGTTGCTCTGCAGCGCCGCGAGAAGACCCGCAATCTGCAATTACTAACATGGGATTGCCCGCTTCCGTTGCTCGTCTGTATTGGCTGTAGCTCTACTGGGTGATCAAGTTCATGCAGGACACCACCAAGACCAGTCGGCGCACTGCGGCCATGACGAAGAAGCGCCAGTAAGCGCAGGACCGCCATACTGGACGCATGCGACGACTACAGACGGCCAGCTTGAGGTTGGATCGTGCAGTAAATTGTGTTCCTCCTACCCATCGGAGGAGCTTTATGCGGACTGAACTGGCCAACGACCCTGCGTTCTTACAACAGGCAGTCCACCGTTGGCCTGCTCTGCCAACGCTCAGTCCTTGAAGAAGATGCGGGCGCCGTTGAGCGACCAGTCCAGCAGGTCGAACTCGCGGCGGTTGAGCTCGATACGCTTGGCCGTGAGCTGCAGCGTGTGCACCTCCTCCTCGTCGTCGATGAGTTCGGCCGTGGTCTCCTTCTGCTTCTTGGCCGCCTGCTCGCGCTTGCGCTCCTCGCGCTCGGCCTGCTTCTGATTGTACGTCTCCTCCTCCGTCTTGTACTTGCGGACCACCTCCTCGAACCAGTGCAGCGAGTCGAATTGCTGCCCAACAGCACACACACAAAGCACCACACCGCCGTCAGCTCGCACAAGAGCGGAGAACCAGAGCACAAGGGCGCCAGAGCACCAGGTTAAGAGAGCAATAGAGTTGCAGAGCTGTGGTCAGCGCGACGTACCTCGCCCTGGTTCAAGATGGCCAGGATGTAGGCTACGCCGATGGCAAAGCCGTCGTCCGAGAAGTACGACTCGCGGCGCCGCGTGTTCTTGTACATGAGGTCCTTGGCCTGCACCGTGGTCTCCACGTAGTTAATGGTGAGTGCCGGCACGATCTGGTAAAAGTTGACCAGGTGCTTCTGCTCGTCGCTATCCGTCACGTCCTGGAAGACCTTGACGAGCACCTTGAAGTAGTCGTTGTTCTCGGAAAAGTTCTTGGCCAGCGTCGAGATGACTGAGTCCAGGTTGCGCGCCGCCACAATCGTCTCGCGCGAGAGCTTGGCGCCCACCAGCTCGGCCTGCGTCACCTCCCCCGTCTCCTCGTCCTTCTCCTCCTCGAGTCCGTCGCCCGCGTAGGCCTCGAACTTGAAGTGCGTGTGGTTCAGATCGGGCACGAACTTGATGGCGTTGCTGCAGTAGTTCATGCCCGCCGAGCGCACCATGCGCACGTAGCCCAGCGCGTTGCCGATCTCCGTGATAAGCATGCGGAACTGGTCCAGGAAGGTCTTGCCCGAGTCCGAGACGCCCAGCTTGCGGATGTCCTTGTTGAACTGGAAAGCGCGCTCGTACGGGTACTTGTTGTCCACGTCCGGCTCATCGCGGTGCTTCTTGAACCAGCGCTTCTCGCGCTGCAGGTAGCTCTTGATGTACTCGTCGAAGAGGAACTGCGAGAAAATGTCGAACTTCTTGGTGAGGAACTGGTACGTGAAGTTGACCGTCGTGTTCATGATGCCCATGCCGTGAGTGCGGATGGAGCTAGCGATCGAGTGGATGTTGATCGAGTTCAGGTGGCGTGAGCCCTTGTCACTGCGGCGCTCCAGGAAGAACTGCTGGTTCAGGTTGTAGTTGTAGCGCGCCACGAAGATCTGGATGTTGCGCATGATCTGCAGAATGTCCAGCCCCTGGTCCAACGAGCCCATGGGCAGATGGTTGTCCGCCAGACTCAGTCCGTACTTGTCGTTGGCCAGGTTGCGCATCTCGCCGTACGTCTTCCAGTCGTGCAGCGCCACCGTCGTGAGGTTGTAGAAGGTCGTCTCCAGGTAGTGCGTCACCTGCTGCCGGAGATCCAGCGATTTGCCGTGCAGGCGGATGGGACGCAGGTCTAGATAGTAGTGCAGCACCTTGAAGTCAGCGCTCTTCGGATTGGGCGCGTCCAGGTGATCCAGATGCACCGAGTGGATGTGCAGCCGCAGATCGTTCTCCACGTCCTTGCACAAGTTCTCCACGATCTCCTCCTGCATCACCGACTCGATAAACTCGGCGTACGCCTTCACGTACAGCGAGTTGTCTTCCTCGTGTTGGGCGCCACGCAGCAGCTTGATGGCGTCCAAGAAGCCACCCACTACGTACTGGATGCGGTTCGCCTGCTCCGGCTGGCCGTACAGGTCCGACAGGAACGGATGCAGCAGCTCGCGGCTCCAGTAGAAGAACGAGCAGTCACACGCACTTTTGATCTTGCGTTGGAAGTCGCTCAGCAGCCGCAGCTTCCAGATGAGCTTCACGGGCTCCTCGGCGTCCTTCAAGCCCATGGGCACCGCAGCGCCCGTGTCGCCGTTCTTGTCGCTCTCGGCGTCGCCCTTCTCCGGCGAGATGAGCGCGATCTGCGTGGCCAAGTCCAGCACCGTGATACGCGTGTACGAGAACGACTCGCCCGTGTTCAGGATGTCCTCCAGCACCGTCACGGCCGCCAGAACGTCCAATTTCGTGTCGTCGAAGCGCTTGCTGGCCTCCAGCTTAGCCTTCAGCGGCCGGAAGAACGAGAAAAGCGAGTGCGCGACCTGGCGTAGCAGGTGCGACGATGACTCGGCCAGAATCGGGTTCTTGCGCGCGAACATGAACTCCACCGCCTTGAGGATCTCAATGCACGTGTACAGCGGCCGCACCACGCGCTTGGGCATCGGGATACCTAGCGACAGGTGCAGGTTCACCAGCGTGTGCATCATGGTCTGCACCCGCTTGGCCAAGATGAGGCCCTTGAGAATGAGGTTGCCACGGATACTCAGCGTTCGCGACACGTCACCTGACCCGCGTGTGGTCGGCTGGAAAAACGACTCCATACGGACGAGCCACGCGCTCAGCTCTAGTTTGGCCGTCGTCACGTCTGCAGGGAAGGCTTCGTCTAGCGAGTGTAGATACTCTCGGCGGAACTGCACAATGTCCGTCGGGTGCAGCTTCTTGGACGTCGTGGGCGCGTACTTGAGCAGGAAGTCGGGCATGTACCACATGATCTTCCCGCAGATGGTCACGCAGGGCGCCTTGAGCTGCGTCTCCCACAGCCGCTTGTACAGCACAGGGTCAGCCGACGTGTTGGGCGGCTGCAGACGACGCAGCAGCACATAGAGCCCCGCCGTGCCCACCAATTCGTTCCGCTCGAACGTCTCCGTGGCCGACGTGATGGCACCCTCGGCGATGCTCAGACGTGCGCTGATACAGTGCACGAACTCTTCCAGGAACACGCGGTTCGTGCGAATGTCGATGCGCGATTCGGTGCCGTTGCTACTGGCTCGGCCCCCGCCACGCTCGCTGTCACTGACGTCCGAGTCGTCGTTGTCGTCAGCCACGTCGCCTCCGGAGAAGACCTCAAAGTCCTGCTCGATACAGCTCTGGAAGACTTGCGCGCTCATGATGGTCTGGTCCAGACTCACGAGCAGCCGCTCGAACTGCTTCACTTTGTCCACCGTCACGTTGTAGCGCGCCGGATCCGCGCGTACGTACTGCATCATGCGCTTGTACTTGTCCCAGGACGTGACGATGTTCGGGTTGTCGATCACAATGGCGTCGATGGTGATCATGACCTCCAGCAAACTGGCCAGCGCGTCGAACACCGGGTGCAGGTGCACCAGCTTGAAGGTGGACTTCCAGAGTTTCTGGAAGCTCTGGTACAGACTGGCCAGCTGGTGGATCATGTTGATCGTGATGGCGTTGCAGCGGTCCACAAAGTTGGAGATGTCCTGGAAGAAGGCCAGCATGCGGCCGATGTGGCCCTCGTCCTCGCCGCCCTTCACCTCTCCTTCCTCGCCGTGCACCGCCTGGCCGAACATGACCAGCGCTGGGTAGAAGTTGTCCTCCACCGTCACCTTCAGCTCCGAGATCTCGTCGCAGAGCACCGAGAAGACCGTGAGCACCTTGTTGAACAGCTCGTTGTCCGTCTCGATGAGATCCTGCACGTCCACGCGCTCCGCCGGGTGCAGATACAGCTGGATTGGGTCCGCCTGCAGTCAACACAACGAAAATCAACGTGTGAATCAGAGAGCTGCTTGCCACCACAAAAGTGGATCAAGCGTAGCGTAGCCAAGACACAGGGAAGCGCACCCAGTAGCCCCACACTTCGGACATGGCGGCAGTAATCGCGTCCTCGATCTCCTTCAACTTGGTCTGGTGTGTCAAAGCAAGCAAGCACCTTGGCGGTTAGCAACCCTAAAGTAGTATGCCTCCCAATGACAGCCAGCGCTCAAGCACGCACTGTGTGGTCGTTGATGATCTCCAGGCCGCGGTTTAGCTGCTCGCGGATCGGCTGGTCTGCTCATGCGTAGCACAGCACAGCACCACAACACACAGGGTCACGTGAGCAATTGTCCAGTGCGTTTACTGCTCGCTCGCCGAGTCCTTTCTGCCTGCGCACGCACCTTGCGCGTCGAACTCGGCGAAGGGGCTGCCGAACTGGTCGTCGGCCAGGTTCCAGTTCTCCGTGATGGTGGAGAGCGCGTTGCTCTCCTTGCGCTTCTTGCCCTTGGTCACGCCAAAGTTGGACACGAAGGACGAGCGGCGGCTGCTGAAGCTGGCGCGCGACAGTCGCGACGACGCGCGCGAGTCCGAGCGGTGGCGGTGCGACGCGCCCGCGGTGGACGGCGGCTTCCCGCCCAGCCCCGTGAGCCGCAGGTCGCGCGCCGACATGTCCGAGGCGCGCGAGTCGGCGCGGCCCATGTCAAAGCGCGTCGAGTCGGCCCAAGACGCCTTCGAGTCGAAGCGTGGGCGCTGGTTCGGCCGCCGCGACGGCGACGACACCGTGCTCGAGTCGTCCGAGACGCTGCTGCTCACGCTGCTGCGCAGCTCATCGCTGTCGGCACGCCGGGTGCGCGGGCTACGCTGGTACGCCGCGGCCTCCGCCTCGGCCTCCACCTCCCACGGCTTCTTCGTCTTGCCCTTCTTCTTCCTCTGCCCGGCGTCCTCGCTCATGGATCACAGGAAGGCCACGCACACGGCAGCGTCTGCTCTCGGGCGTCGGCGCAATCGAGCTTCTTCGCACTAATGCGGACGATGTGGCGCTGCGCTTCTCAGAAGGGGGATTCTCAGGGGACGTGTACTTGGTTTTTGTATGGTACAGGAAACCAGGATCGCAAAAGTAGCCGCGATCTATTTCCGGAAGTGCAATGTAGCCCCAACAAGTAAGATATTCACAACGTTACTCCTCGACGCGAGCCCGCGAACATCTCCACCAGCTCCGTCGCCACCGCCTCCACTTCCTCCACGTCACGACCTTCGATCGTCATGCGCGTGTTGAAGCTCTCGTCGCGGACACCCGTCTTGTCCTCGGTCAGGTTGATATAACTGCCGATGGCCACGCCTGGGTGCGCCTTCTGCA
>JAADYJ010000963.1:0-12379 GCA_023338205.1 Halophytophthora polymorphica
AGGATTTCCGGAAATCCTGGCCAGCGAGCCCGTCTACTTGGTTTTTGTATGCGACGAGTACACACTGCTACGAACTGAGGCTCGACAAGCCGGAACGTCTTCTGCCTTCTTCTACGCCCACCTACGTCGACCTCCTACAGCAGGTGCGACTTCATGAGCTGGTTGTACTTGCGGTAGACGAAGACGGCGCCCGCCGCGAGCCCGAGGAAGAGCAGCGCGAAGGGTGTCTTCCACCCGCCGCTGGCGATGTCCGGGTTGGCCTCCAGCTGCTTGGTGATCTTGTCGTTCATCTCCGTGCCGAGCTGCTGGTTGGTCTCGTCCAGCGACACGTCGATGCCCCTGGCGAGCGTGCTCTCGATCTCGCGCACGCGGCGCTCGTTCTCGTTCTCCTGCAACTTGAGTTTGGCCACCGTGTTCTCCGTGCGCTCCTTGAGCTCCGAGAAGCGGTGCTCCGCCTCGATGCGGAAGTTGCCCAGCTGCTTCTGCAGCACGGCGATGAGGCAGTCCGTGCCGCAGTTGGGTGAGTCCATCCACTTCTTGTAGTCCTTTGAGACGGAGTTCATGACCATCTCCGAGTCGGCCGTGCCCGTCGTCTTGTCCGCAAAGTCCGTGTACGCGTCCAGGCGGATGATGTCGTGGTTGTCCGCCAGCCCGCCCGTGGACGCCGTGATGCCCAGCGTGGCCGTCTTCAGCCAGTCCGCGCTAAAGGGCAGCGTCATCTCGTGACATGCCACCCAGAGCCCGGAGCCGTGCTCGTCCACCTCGACCACCAGCCGCGTCTTGTCTACCTTGACCTTCACGCGGGAGATGCTGTAGACCGGGTCAAAGGTGGCGCTCTGCTCGTGGTAGCGCACGGCGGCGTTGCATCCCACGCGCTTCTCGTCGTACAACTGATCAAACTTCTTGCGCCCGTCGTTCACGAAGACGCTCACGTCCTTGTGGCCGCCCTTGTGCTCCGGGTTGTTGAACGTGTCGATCACCACGCCCACGCCCGTAAACTTGTCCGTGAACCCGTGCATGACGCCGGGCGTGAACGACTTCTGGCCCGTGAGCCAGAACCCGATGCCGTCGCCGAACCACGTCTTGCCCTGCCCGGACACGCGGAACGTCAGGATCGCGGACAGCTCGTCGCGCCCCACGGGGTTCTTCTGCCACAGGTGCCCGCGCTTGCTCTGCCGGTCCGTCGTGAGCCGGATAAAGTGTTTCTTCACCTCGGTGTTGCCGCCGTGCGTCCACGTGTCGTTCACGATGCGCTGGCCGTTCGCGTCCACCTTGTCGAACGGGCCCTTGAAGGACACATCCTCGATCTTGTCGGCCTGCGCGCCCTGCGGCGCCAACACGCACGCGACGCTCGCGACCAGCAGCAGCAGCGCCCACAGCGGCGTCCCCTTCATCCTCTCGCGTGCGTCTCCTGCTCTGCTTGGCGCTACACGCTCTCACACAACGCGCCGCCGATCTCGTCTGTGCTTTGACCGTTGACGTGGAGCAATTTCAGCGCTCGGCTGGCGGGTCCCCGACCAAGACGATATCGGATTCCACGGGTAACGTGTGCCTGTGGAAGCGGTACAACCCTCCCTGCCGCATATGGAGACACTATGTTTTAGCATATGGCGCCCCGCATCCTCCATCACGCAGGAATCGAGCAAGGTGTCGAGGAAGAAGGTGACAGGCGGCCCGGGCAATGGAGTACGAGGTGGTGCTGGGCGAGGGCCCGCTGGGCGTGACGCTGCAGCCGGACCTTGGGGACGACATGCCGCCCGTGGTGGCGCGTCCGCCACGCGCAGGATCGGCGGCGGCGCTGGCCAACGTGGCTCCGGGCCACCTGCTCATCAGCATCAACGGCGTCAAGACGGCGCGACTGGGCTACGACAACGTGGTGGAGACGCTGCAGTCCATCGCACGGCCAGCCACGCTATGCTTCCGCGTGCCCAACACGCGCGCACAGCAGTGGCTGGCTGGCGATGCGACGTCAAGCCCAAAGGAGGCGGGGGGCCCGGGGGCGGAGGTGGACCAGGCCCGCGAGCGGGAAGCCGTGGCCGCCGTGGTGGGCGGCGACGCGAGCCCGCACATGCTCACGCCCAATGCCAACGGTGCGCGACTGACCTGCAGGCTGTGTCGCCTGCGCGGCATTACCAAGAAGGCTGGCTACGGCTGCACCAAGTGTCTGGAAGGTTTCCACGTCGAGTGCTTTACTGCCTTCCATTATCAAGGCGCCTTCGGGTCGGACCGGCCGGAGATACGCACGGCGCTCGAGGCCGTCTGCGCCGCTGCGATTGGGATCGCGCCCGTCAAGACCCGCCGCCGCCTGAACGCGTCCATCACGCAGGTAGATCAGCTGCAGCTCCCGTCCGAATGACACGAGTACACGCACACGCAACTACATCCACCAATACAAGCAGAGGCGACCGAGCGGCCAAGCGAGACCGCGAGCTCACCTTAGGACCCCGCGCAGCTTGGTGTCCACGCAGGCAGGGAAGAGGTAGCGCGGCGTGGGCTCCAGGCGGCCGTGCTTGAGGTAGAAGAAGAGCTGGTAGAGCGCGCGCTTGGCGAGCCGCGGCGACGGCGGCTTCTTGCGGGCGCGCAGCCGCGCGTAGAAGTCGAGCAGCGCCTGGCCGTGCTGCACCCAGTCGCACTCGGCCTCGCCACAGGCGCTGCAGGGCAGCGAGTCCAGCGCGCCGTCGCGCACGAGCGACGCCATGGAGGCGCCGGGGGTTCCTTCGTGCTGAGCCGCAGACGCTGACCTGACAGCGCTGTGAACGGGTCCGAGCATGGGGCGACGCATTGTGGTCCGTAATAACGGTGCGTTCGGATGAAAATGGAGTGAGTTATCTGCGCATCCATGCACTCATTCCGGACTGTGTGGTGGCGGACAATAATGGGCAGCGACCGGGTTATCTGGGGGAATAAATGAAGGCGGAGTGCGTCCGAGGGAAAGAGCGCAGACCATTGCGCTCAATCCGCCGCACGCGGCTGTTGCATCTGGGCATGCCCGCCAGTGGCGAAGGTGTCGGACCGGCCATGCGTGCAAGCTGAAGCCCGACCAGAGCTTGAGCCCGACCAGAGCTCCGACGTTTGCTGCCCGAAGGCGGGCGTCGTGATCGCGGCTCCAATGCGCGTTCTCAAGATGGGGCACTTCGGGGCGGTCCACCAGAGAGCGTACCGCAAGAGGGGTACACCCACCGATTCTCCCCCTCCCCCCTCTCCCTCTTCTCTCTCAGGAAGGGAAGGCGGCATTTTGGACTGCGTGCGGTGGCTGCGCTCGACGGAAGCAGCAGGCGAAAGCAGAGCAGGCGACCGAGAGGGACTCGAGCCAGGGGCGCGCAACGCACACGCCCCAGGCTCCAGGCTCGAGACTCGGTGCTCCCGAGACGCCCGCGGTCGGAACGCGACTCTCGCGCTTGTCGTACGTGGCCTGGGGGCCGAGAACGACCGGCCAGTTCCTCGCATAGGGGGCCACCCGTAGGGGAAGACCCACACGCTAGGCCCATGGAGTACGAGGTGACGTGGGGCGACGGCCCGCTGGGGCTGACGCTGCGGCCGGACCTGGGCGAGGACATGCCGCCCGTGGTGGGCCGCATCACGCGGCAGGATTCGGCGGCCGCCATGGCGCGCGTGGCCGTGGGGCACATGCTCGTGAGCATCAATGGCATGGACACGGCGCGCCAGGGCTACGACCACGTGGTGACGACGCTGCAGACCATCCCGCGGCCGGCCACGCTGCGCTTCCGCGTGCCGCGCGCGCTCACGCCGTCGGCGGCGGGCGGCTCGTACCGCGAGGGCCGCTCGAGTTCGCGTCGCATCCGCGGGTCCACGGGCTCGACGTCCACCGTGGGCAGCGAGCGGCGCTCCAAGCGCGAACAGTACACGGTGGTGTGGACGGAGGGCCCGCTGGGCATGATCCTGCGGCCCGACGACGACGACTGCCACGTGCCGTGCATCCGCAAGATCACGGGCAAAGGCGCCGGCACGGGCATGGAGCGCGCCACGGTGGGGGACATTTTGGTGGCCGTGAACGGGCAGGAGACCAAGGCGCTGGGCTTCCGCAGCACCATCTCGCTGCTCAAGACGATTCGCAAGCCGGCGGTGCTCAAGTTCAAGTGCATGGGGCGGCGCATCTCGCGCAAGCTGTCGTCACAGGAGCTACCCGGCGGCGGCAGTCGCAGTGTGAGCGGCGTACCGGCCAACGAGTTGGGCGCCTACGACATTGTGTGGCGCGAAGGCGACCTGGGGCTCAAGCTCAAGCCGGGCCACCGCGACGTGCCCGTGCTCAGCAAACTCACGGGCAAAGGCACGGCCAGCGGCCTGCAGAACGCCAACGTGGGCGACGAGCTCGTCTCGGTCAACGGCACGCTCGTGGAGGGCGAGGCCTACCAGGACACGCTGCGCATGCTCAAGCACTCGCCCAAGCCCGCGGTCCTGCGCTTCCGGCCGGGCAAGGACCGCCGCGAGTCCATGATGTCGGTGCGGTCCAACCCGTCCACTATGCGTGAGGTCACCAAGGTCTCGAGTCGCCACCATGTGCCCATTTACGAGGGCAGTCGCAGTCGTTCCCCGGCCGCGGCCGCGTCGCGGGCCACAGCGGCAGAGGCCCCGAGCAAGGCGGAGCGGCCCAAGAGGAAGAAGCGGATCCCGTTGGACGTGGCGCGGGAGCTGGTGGCGGCGTCGCAGGGCTCGGACCTGAACCACGCCATCTTCGCGGGCATCCCCATCACGGCCATCGAGGAAGGCTCGCAGGAGGCGCACTTGCTGCGCATCCAGGCCAAGCTGTGCATCACGAACCAGGCGGGCTCCAAGGGCGTGCGCGACGTGAAGAACAAGCGTGAGCAGGCCAAGGCCAAGGAGGCGCTCTCGCGCGCCGAGCAGGAGGCCAAGGTGCTGCAGGAGGCGCTGCAGAAGGTGAAGGACCAGGCCAAGAAGTACGAAGAGGTGCTGGAGGCGCAGTCCCGCGAGCGCGTGCTGGACATGGCGGTGCGCCACAAGCCCAAGGAAGTGGTGAACCGCCAGAACAATGTGATCCACGAGCTCGAGGGCGTCATCTCGGGCTTCAAGCGGGACTCGTACCACGACGTGGACATTGTGCCGCCCGTGCTGGACGAGCAGGAGCAGCACGTGCAGCAGATCATGGACGACCTGCAGAACGTCATGAGCATCCCCGTGGTGGTGCCCACGGCCAAGTACTGCGCCGAGTGTGGCGCCACGGAGGCTGAGTCGAAGCTCGACATGGACGACGACGGCGAGTACTACTGCAAGGACTGCTGGGACAAGTTCCTCGAGTTCCCTGGTGCCCCCGCGCCCGTGTCGACGATCCAAGAGGACAAAGAACCGCCCGTGGCCGCGCCAGAGCCGGTGGAGGTCGAAGAACAAGTGGAAGAGATCCCGACGCCGGCACCTGTGAAGGTGGAAGCGGAGGAGCCGATGCCAGCGTCACCACCAGCAGACGACGAGGACGCGAAGGAGCCCGAGCCGCCTGCGCCTGTGGTGGCTGCTCCCGTCCCCGCGGAGTCCGTGCAGGAAGAAGAGGAGGTGCCGTCTCCGGCCGCGTCGACGGACTCGTTGTCCCGCGCCATGAACCGCCTGTCAGCAGAAGACCGCGAGGCGGAGGAGAAGCTGGCGCGCAAGGAGGCCGAGCGCAAGCTACTGGAGATCAAGGAGCTGCGTCGCTCGGGCTCCATGATGCCGACCGAGCGGCAGGCGAACAAGAAGGCGGCGGACCGCTCGCGACGCGAACGCCGCGGGCTGGAGGAGCTGGCGCAGGCGCTGCTCGAAGAGGAAGAGCGTGCGCGGGCCGAGGGGAACCTGGGGCTGGCCAAGAAGCTGAGTGCGCAGCGCGCTCGCACCATGGCGGAGGCGGCCGGCGAGAACCCGCACGCCGCGATCGGCGCGACGCCCTACGCGTCCATGGGGAACCTGCTGGCCAGCCACGACACGGAGTTCCAGAATGGCCACAGCGCGTCACCACCGACTGGGAGCATGAAGACCTCGGCGTCGGCGTCGGCGTCGGTCGTGGAGAGCGAGGCCGTGGTGCCGCCGCCGTCCTTGAACCGGTCGGTGAGCGCCGACTCGTGTCTGCCGCCGCCGCACCCAACGGCGGTGACGGAGCTGCCGGGCTCGCCGACGACGGCGGCGGAGGCGACGGCGTCGTCGTCGGGCGGCAACGACTACGCGGACGTGAACTCGGACGAGGAGGCGGAGGACCAGATGAACATGAGCGACTCGGAGGACGACGTGCTGCGTGAGATGGAGGAGAAGAACTTTGCGCTGGCGAGGCAGCTGGACGAGGCGCACAGCGTGATCGAGCGCGCACGCATGTCCATCAGCATGTCGGGGGACGAGGACGACGAGGACGACGAGGCTGCCAGCGGCCTGAGCGAGGAGCAGATTAGTTTATTTAAGAAACTAACGAGTCAGGCGGACGAGCGGGCGTCCATGGTGGACCGCCTGCACCCGCAGGACGACTCGGACTCCGACTCGGACTCCGAGGACGAGGACGAGGAAGACGAGGGCGTGTGGATTTAAGCGCCCAGCCTCGAGTCGCAAGCGTCCAGCGTCCAGCCTCAAGCGTCCAGCCTCAAGCGTCCAGCCTCAAGGTTCAAGTGTCGAGTCCAGCGTCAAGCGAGCGTCGAGTGTCCTGCAGCGAGTGGCGAGTGGTGAGCGTGGAGGAGAACGTCGGGGGACAAGGCCCCATGGGTTCGTGTCCTGCTGCGGGCTGCTTGGCTGGGGATCTGTGGCCTGACATGGCGTGGAGCGGCTGGAGCGGACGACTGGAGCACGGACGCGAGCGGCGGAGCGACGGAGCGGGGCCGCGCGTTGTTTAGAGATGGCAGGCGTGGTCGTGTGCGGCTCGGACGAGGACGAGGCGAGGACGACCGCGTCGCTCGCGATGGCGCCGCCTGCAGCTGCTCCTCGCGCCCGCCCGCCACCTCCTCGTCCTGTGAAGTGCCTCGTCATGTGAGTAGCTTCCGCCGTCTGCCTTTGTGCTCGGCGTCTCAAGAGAACTTTCGTGCTGATGTGTGTGGGCGTCGAGGTTGCACTTTGCCGCACACTAGACGGCGTTGCGTTTGACAAGCATGGCGAACCTCTCCAGCTGCATATTGTCGCCATACATGCAATTCAATAGGACGATGGCCGACCCGACGCTGCGCGTTTCAGCCAATCGCGGTCGTCAGCCTTATCCCATCGACCGCTCATTGGCTGGCTTGGTCGTCCCTATATCGCCAAGTCAAACGAGAAAGGGGGGCAAAGACCACCAAAGTGCATCAAGGACGACGAAGTGAGCACTAGGCCGGGCAGCAGCTTGTCAATGGCGGCCCAAGCGCCCGCGACTGGCGCGGCCGGCAGCGCGGAGGAGCAGCAGAGCTGGATGGACCGGCTGTGGCCCATGCTGCGCATGGTGCTCATGTGGTACGCCGTGAGCTCCGTCATGGGGCTGGTCACACAGCGCGCGACCCCCGGAGGTGGAGGCGGAGGCCGCAGTCACGGCGCCGTGCAGGACGCCTCGGCCGCCGTAGAGCCTTCCCAGCGCGCGTCTGGCGCCGGAGCGGGCGTCGCCGTGCCTGTGACGCGGCTGGAGAACGCGTTCGCCGTGGGGGACCCCGTGAATCTTCGCGTGTACGTGTCGGCGGACGCGCAGTTCGCCTTTGCGGACGACGCGGACGCGGCCGCCGTGGCGCACGAGCAGGAGCAGCTGCGCTGGCTGGAGGACGCGCTGCGCTACGACGCGACGCCCAACGCGGCGCGCGAGGACGGCGTCTGGACGCAGCAGCTCAATATCACGGTGGACGAGCACCTGCTGCGCAACGGCTCGCTCTTCGCGCACGTCTTCCTGACCAAGGACGGCTACTCGCCCAACCCGGCGGACAGCACGTACGACCCCATGCGCTCGCTCTACCGCGCGCTCGAGCTCACGGCCTTCCGTCCCAAGCCCAAGGTGGTCAAGAAGCGCAACTTGCTCGACCGCCAGGAGGAGGAGGATGAGGAGGACGCCAATGCGAAGGAAGAAGCGGCGCTCCAAGCCGCGCAAGACACGGACGTGGAGCCCTACATCTCCATGTGGAAGCCCTCCTTCTACGTGAATGTGGTGCTAGATCCGAACGTGTACTCGACGCGCCAGCCGCCGCCGCCCTTCGTGTCCACGGACATGGATCTGGACGAGGAAGCCGGCTTGTACACGCCCGTGCTCTTCCTGAACGACTTCTGGGTGCTGGAGGAGCACTTGGTGCCCGTGAACGCGTCGCTGGCGTCGCTGCCGCTCGAGATCTCGTTCTACACGCTACCCATGTACAAGTACGCGCTGTACACGCAGATGGCGCAGAACTTCCGCAACCAGGAGGCCACGGGCACATCGTCCAAGCGGGACACGGACAGCATGAAGAGCATGGTGATGGAGACGAACCCGTACCTGCTGGGCGTGACCATGGCCGTGTCGCTGCTGCACTCGCTCTTCGACTTTCTGGCCTTCAAGAACGATGTGAGCTTCTGGCGCAACCAAAAGTCGCTGGCGGGCCTCTCGCTGCGCACGATCGTGCTCAACACGTTCTTCCAGCTCGTGATCTTCCTCTACCTGCTGGACAACGATACATCGTGGATGATCCTGCTCAGCTCGGGCGTGTCGCTGGTCATTGAGGCCTGGAAGATCAAGAAGGCCGTCGTGATCTCGCGCGACGCCGACAACAAGCTCGTGGTCTCGGGCGTCGAGAGCTACAATGAATCCCCGACGGCCGAACACGACCGCGTGGCCGTGGCGCACCTGTCCTTCGTGCTCTACCCGCTCATTGTGGGCCAGGCCGTCTACACACTGGCCTACGGCGTGCACAAGGGCTGGTACTCGTGGGTCGTGTCGAGCCTCACGAGCTTCGTGTACGCCTTCGGCTTCATCATGATGACGCCGCAGCTCTACATCAACTACAAGCTCAAGTCGGTGGCGCACCTGCCGTGGCGCGCCATGGTCTACAAGTCGCTCAACACGTTCATCGACGACCTCTTCGCCTTCGTCATCAAGATGCCCTGGATGCACCGCCTCAGCTGCTTCCGCGACGACCTCATCTTCTTCATCTACCTCTACCAGCGTTGGAAGTACCCCGTGGATGCCAAGCGCACGAACGAGTTCGGCCAGGGACCCGTGGACGGCGACGACGAGGCCACTGTCGCCGCGATCGAGGGCTCCGCAGCCATCCAGGCCGTGGCTGCCGCGGTGGACGACACGGAGGAGCTGCCACCGCTGCCGTCCTCGCCGCCGTCCACCGAGTACCTCCTGTCCAAGAAGGCCGAGACGCTGGACGCCGCCGTGCACGAGGAGTAGCAAACGGTCACGATGCGCTGGGCCAGCTAGACAGCGAGTGACGAAGCCCGAAGTCACGTCGACAAGAGACGGGAGGTGCCAGCGAGTCCACAGCGAGGTCAGCGTAATGCACGGGGGAGTATGTACGCTACTGCTGGTCGCTAAAAATATGGTGCAGTCGGTAGCTTGGTCTCGTTCCTGCCTGTGCTCCACGTTCGTTTTCCATTGAGCATCTTCCCATCTCTTCTTCTCGTCGCGTGGGCCTGGAGACGATCAAGACTCGAGATGGAACACGCCATCCGCCTCGACAGCGAGCGGCTCGTGGCCGTGCTGGAGGCTACGCTGCAGGAGCTGGAGCTGCTGGCCGCGCTGCCGGAGCACGACGTGCTGGAGGTCGACGCCTCGCTCAAGCCGGAGCTGCGGCTCGCGCTGCAGCGTCAGGTACGACGAAGGCGTCGCCTGGTGTCCGTGTCCCTCGTCCGACGTCCTCGGCGCGATTGTTCCCACTTGTTTACATGTAACCCGGCCGTCAGCTTGCCATCGAAGCCGCCGTGCTCGAGGTGGTAGGCCAGCAGCAAGAGCACGAGGCGCGGCCCGAGACACTGGAGGACGATTCTCCTACGACTCTAGGCAACAAGCACGAGGAACACGACGACGACGCGCTGCTGGACGCCCACGAGCCGCTCGCAATCTCCGCCACCGCAGCCGCGCGCGTGTTCCCCAACAGTTTACATCGGCTGTTACAGCGACTCAAAGTACGTGCTCACCTCCGCGCTGGAACACGTCCACCGACGTCCACTGACGTCCACGTGCGGCTCGCTGTGGCTGGAACAGGAGGACCAGGGCGCCCGCGCTGCGCTGCGAGCCCAAGACGCGTCGGCCGCGCTCTCCGGGCTCGCGCACGCGTGGACGCAGCTCGTGGTCCACACGCACGTGGCGCTGGGCACGAGCTCGGAGCAAGCGGAGCGCTCGGCGCTGAGCCTGCGCGAGAGCACCATGCGGCTGCGAGAGGCCGAGGACGACCGCAAGCAGGTGCGCTTCGAGCTGCTGCAGGCGCGCGAGGCTCGCGCCGAGATGACGCGCACGTTCTCGGCGCGACGCGCCGGCCTGGAGCTGCAGCTGCGAGACACGCGGCGCGCCGCCGAGGACGTGCTGGGCCCCACGGCGAGAGCGCGCGAGCAGGACGTGCAGGCGGCGCTCTCGGGCTTCGAGACACACAAGGCCAACGCGCAGGAGCAGCTCGGCGCCGCGCGTCGCAGCCTGGAGCGCGCGACGCAGGCCAGTCAACAGCTCGAGGCCGACGAGCGCAAGCACGGCCAGCACGCCGCCGCGGAACTGCGCGAGCTGCTGCTGCGCTACGACGCGCACATGGCGGCGCTGGACGCGCAGCTGGAGGACGAGCGGCGCGAGCTGCGGCGTCTGGCAGCCGCGAGCGCGCACTTGGAGACGCACTTCCGCCGCCTGGACGACGACCGGCGGCTGCAGCTGGACGAGCAGCGCGCGCAGGAGCTGGCGGAGCGTCTGCGCCGCAGTCGAGACGGCAGCGTCTTCCGCTTCGTGAGGAAGCTGCAGGCCGTGGTGCGCGGGTTCCTCACGCGGCGCCGACTGCGGCTGGAGCGGCAGAGCAAAGACCGCAAGAAGAAGCCGCGGCGGGGCAAGAAGAGCGGCAAGAAGGCCGCGAGCAAGCCCAAGGTCAAGCGCAAGGCCAAGCGCAGCGACAAGAGCGACAAGAAGCCGTCCACTAAGCCCCCGCGCGGCTCACGCGGGCAGTTGAATGCAGGTCTGTAGCTGTAGCTGTGGCGGTGACTACGTGTGCTACTTCTTCTTCTTCTTGGCGCCGCCCTTCTTCTTCTTCTTCTTGTCCAGCTCGGCCTTGGCCGCGAACTCGGCCGCCTTGCGCGCCGCCAGCTGGCGCAGGCGGTCCTCCTCCATGCGCAGCGCGCGCTGGCGCTCCTGCTCCAGCAGCGCGCGGTCCTTCTGCCTCTCCAGCTTGCGCTTGTCCATCCACTCCTCCTACACACACAGAGCACACACAGATCCATCACGTCGAGACCCAAAGGTCGCGTGAGCGAGGCGGCTCCCCCGTCTTCACCATGGCGCCGTCCATCCAACGCACGTAGTCCCGCTGCTTGGCCTGCTGGTCCATCCGCTCACGCTGCGCGTCCGCGGCGCGGGCCTGCGCGTCGCGCAGCTGGCGGCGCTGCTGCTGCTGCTGCTCGAAGGCGCGGTGGTTGGCCTGCAGCTTGGCGTGCATGGCGACGGCGTCCGCCGTGGCCACGCGGTTGTTGCCCAGGTCGAGGCACACGAGCGTGGCGTTGCGCGCGAGCCCCGCGGCCAGGTGCTTGCCGCCCTCCACGCCCAGGCGCGTGCGCCACAGGTTGAGCGTGCGCAGCGTCGCGTTCGTAGCCAGCATGGTGCCCAGCGCCGCGAGCCCGGAGAAGTCTCTCTCCTCGTCCGTGAGCGGGTTGCTCTCGAGGTTGAGGTACTCGAGGCTGGCGTTGCCGGCCAGCGCGTCTGCGATGTCCTTGAGCGCTAGCGGGCCGAGGCAGTTGCTCTCGAGCTCGAGTCGCCGTAGCGCCGAGTTGCGGCGCAGCAGCAGCGCCAGCCATTTGCCCGTGGCCTCATCCAGCGCGTTACGGCTCAGGTTGAGCGACCGCAGCGAGTGCGTGAAGGCCAGCGTCTTGCAGAGCGCGCGCGCGCCCACGCGGCTGAGCCGCAGGTCGGCGTGGCGCGGCGTCTCGTCCGCCTGCGCGAGTGCGAGCCACACGGCCAGTTGCGGCTGGCGCGCCACCTCGTCCACTTCCTCGCGCACCTCGCGCTCGCGCTCGAGGCGGCGCCGATGCACCGTCTCGCGCAGGTAGCTCTTGGCCGCGAACTGCAGCTTCTGCTGCATGCGCGACGCCTTCTCGGCCGCGTGCTCGCGGTCGAACTCCTCCTGCAGCCGCGCCGCGTCGTCGTTGTAGAAGCCCTTGGGCTGGATGCCGCGGTCGATCATCTACGCACCCAGTTCCGCATGTACACGACGCACACAAGACGTCACGTGTGGGGGGGGGGGGGGGGGGGGGGGGGGGGGGGGGGGGGGGGGGGGGGGGGGGGGGGGGG
>JAADYJ010000964.1:0-12366 GCA_023338205.1 Halophytophthora polymorphica
AAGTTAGCAGACACTCCCACGCAAACGCTTTGCCAGCGCAACAGGAAGCTCACCTCATGCTGCCTGCCGTCCACCTCGATGCACAGCTTGAGTTCGTGGTTGTAGATGTCAACCTCGTAGCCGCAGACCATCCCGCGCCATGTCTCGAACAGGCCAGGCAGCAGGAACTTGACGATGTAGGCGGCCTCCGCCTCCGCCTCGGACGCCGTACCCCTGCGGTACGGGCACGCATGCTTGCCGTTCGCCACTAGCGCCGAGAGCGCAAGGTAGCAACCGCGTCAGGGCACCAAACGACGCCAGCAAGTGGAGCAGACTCGGATCACTACGCCGTGCTGCCCCGTACGCCACGCCACCGCGTTCCTCCACGCAGAATTGCAACAAGGAGGGCCACATGCACATGAGTAGGATGGAACTTCCGCCTCCTCCGTGGAGCAGGCGGGTAGTGACTTGTTTGCATTCGTTGTCGAGGCTGAAAGGCCTCTGCTTTTCCTTCTTTTTCGCTTCACATCCTAATCTTCACGCACATTGGGCTGTCATTTCGGAGCAGAGTCCACAGACGCAGTAGGCCCCGAGCAGCTTAGGCCGCGCAGGCCGCCTCCTGCTCCGGGCGGTTCACCACAAACTCGCCCGCCACCTCCAGCGGCGCGTTCTCGTACTCCACCTTGGGCAGGTACTCGCCCTGGGGCACGAAGCGACGCGGCAGCTCCAGCGTCGTCCACACGTCCTCCAGCGCCGTCATGAGGTCCTCCACCATCTCGTCCGTGTGCGTGGGCAGAGGCGTGAGACGCAGCCGCTCCTCGCCACGCGGCACGGTGGGGAAGTTGATGGGCTGCACGTAAATGCGGTGGTCCTCCATCAGGATGCGCGACGCCTCCTTCACCTTGACGGCGTCGCCCACCATGAGCGGGATGATGTGGCTCACGCTCGGCAGCAGAGGGAAGCCGTGGTCCACCAGTCGGTTCTTGAGCTCACGAGAGCGCTTGTGCATGGCCGCACGCTCCACCTGGCTCTCCTTCAAGTAGTTCACCGACGCACGCGCCCCAGCCGCCAGCATGGGGGGCATGGACGAACTGAAGATGAAGCCCGAGGCGCACGACCGCATGGCGTCCACCAGCGCCGCGTTGCCGGCCACGTAGCCGCCCATGATACCAAAGCCCTTGGCAAGAGTACCCGTCACCATCGTGATGCGGTCCAGGCAGTGGTCGCGCTCGGCCACGCCCGCGCCGCGGTTGCCGTACAGGCCCACGGCGTGCACCTCGTCGTTGAACGTCATGGCGCCGTACTTGTCCGCCAGGTCGCAGATCTCGTGCAGAGGCGCCACCGTGCCCTCCATCGAGTTGACGCTCTCGAACAGAATGAGCTTGGGCTTGTTCGGGTCCGCGGCCGCGAGCTTGGCCTCCAGGTCCTTCATGTCGTTGTGCTGGTAAATGTACTTCTCCGCGCGGCTGTGGCGGATGCCCTGGATCATGGACGCGTGGTTCAGGCTGTCCGAGAACATGATGAGGTCTGGGAAGATCTTGGTGAGCGTACTGATCACCGAGTCGTTGGCCACGTAGCACGACGTGAAGAGCAGCGCCGACTCCTGCTGGTGCAGGTCGGCCAGGTCGCGCTCGAGCATCACGTGGTTGTGGTTCGTGCCCGAGATGTTGCGCGTGCCGCCCGAACCGGCGCCCGACTTCATGAGGTACTCGTGCATGGCCGCGATCACCTTGGGGTTCTGGCCCATGCTCAAGTAGTCGTTGCTGCACCAGGCCACCACCTCCTTCGTCTTGCCAGAGTCCTCGTGGTGCGTCGCGCGCGGGAACTTGCCGCGCTTGCGCTCCAGGTCCGCGAACAGGCGGTAGCGGCCCTCGCGCTTGATGGTTGAGATGGTGTCGGCAAAGCCCTGCTCGTACGCCTTGGTGGACATGCCGCCCACACGCACCTGCTTGGTGGGCGCCGTGGGGAACACGGCCACGGCCGACGAGTACGGCGCCGCGCCGCCCAGCTGCTGCGTCTTGGCCTGCTGGTTCTTCTTCTTGAGCTCGGCGATGCGCTTCATGGTAGCGTCCGTCGTCGTGGACGTCGAGTGCGCCTGCGAGCTGCTGCCGCCCGCGGCGGCCGCGCCCATGAGGCTCGACATGTGCGGACACATCTTGGCCAACTGCGAGATGTTGGGCAGCAGCGCCGCGCGCGCGGTGGGCAGCGCGTGCATGAACGGGCAGCGCGAGGCCGCCTGCATGCGGCCGGCGGCCACGGCGGCTCGCGTCAGGGCCATCTTGCGGAGGGACTGCGCGGGGGGGGGAACTTGGGCGGAGGAGAGCTGTGCTGGTGGTCACCAGTTCCGAAATGAGCGGACTCCAGCGCCCAGCTCGGTCGGTAGAGTCGGCTGTTGATGCGCCCCCGGCCCCCATAAACCACTGTGAGAACGAGAAAAAAGCGGCGAATCGCGACCGTATTATTGATGACAGGTAGCTCAGTGAACAGAGGTCTGTTTCCGGGGAGTGTCGACTGGCATCTGGTAGTAAAGGCCGCGCGGAGTCATTTGCGGGCATTTGATCGGGCCCCCCCGTTTGGACCAGGTACGTGGATAGACAGGGACGAGGGAGTCGGGTGGAGGCAGACCGCCGGGCGGGGGGCGGGCGGTTGTAGCGGGTCATCCCCCCCTTTGTCGCGCGGGGCCAGCTCGTCAGCCCTGGCGACACTGGCTCTCACTATGCCGGGGACCCGCACCCTCAGAATGGACGGATGCGCTGCGCCTGGGCACCGGGCCGGGAACACCATTCGTTCGACCGAGAAACGCGCCGGGGCGGCCCGGCTGTACCACCGGCCGCTGATCTAGGGCAAGGGCGGCGCTCGACGCAATCGCCAGCAGGATTGGCGGAGCGCCCCAGCCTGACCGCACGTTGGATGGTTTCGGGGCAGGGCGACGTGCATCGTGCGGCCCAGACTGGCGGGCGGGCTAGGGCACGGCTGGTCACACCGTTGTCCGTCCAGCCGAAAGGCCGCGTTAACCTCTGGAAACTGTAGTGCGGTGTGTGGGGAAGACACGTTGATACGCAGGATATCGGTGCAGGGAGAGGAAAGTGGAACGGCCTAAGCCCAAGTTTTGGGCGGAAGGAGCGAATGAGCGAATTCGTGTGCGAGTGCAGGGTATCGTTGTAAGCGGGGGAAAGGGGTGGTGGCCACGTTGATCGCGTTTAACAGGGCCGCTGGACTTCCACCGCCCCGAACCGAACCACATCGATCCATGTCAGCCCCGAAGGTGGCGCTTCATGCCGTGGCTTCATGCCGTGGCTTCCTGCCGTGGCTTCCTGCTTCCTGCTCCGATATCTCCCCGATATCTCCTCGCCCTGCTCGCCACGTGCGACAACGGCGGCGCGGCACTGCGACGTCTGGTGGGTGCGCGGCCGACGCTGCGGACCTCCGGAATCTCGCCACCAAGCAGAACGGGAACGAGTCCCGACGTGTCATGCCTCGCCTTTGCCGTTGCTGCTCGCGAATGGGGAGCGCGAACCGAGCATGCCGCCTGCCTGCGTGCCCCGCCCTCCTGCTCTCGTCGTGAGCCGGCCGGCCGCCACTTGGGCACGTCCGCCCCATATGGCCCCGAGGCAACAGCTCCGTGCAGCCTCTACAGCGCGTTCCGGAGGTTCGGCCGGATGGGGAGCCGCGATGCGAGCGGCACGTCGGCCTTGAGGCGTTGAAGGTGAAGCCTTGGAGCCTTGAAGCCTCGAAGCCTTGAAGTCTCCAAGCCTTGAAACGCCGCATTGTCCTGTCAACGATGCCTCGCCCCTACAGCCACAGATGGATCGGCCGACGCCCGCCAGCCGCCGTCAAGGCGACCATCCTGCGATCGGCCCACGAGCGGCGCAGGAGTCTGCGGCTCTTCCAAGATTCGCGGCCAGCGCGGACAATGGGGAGAACTGCAACGCCGGCAGGCGATCCAGCCTTGCACTCGAGGCGCTTAGCACCCGTCGCCCCGCTTTGCTCTTCTTTTCTGGTCGTCGCTGGCAAAGAGACGCGAGCCGTGCCAAGTCGCAGTGCACATGGAACGCAGCGAGACTGCCAACGCGTGCTGCTGCGGCTTGTCGGGCGCATTAACGTGCGCGCAGGTCGCCGCGACGACGCGCTACGCTACTCGGCAGCGGCGACCGTCGGAACGCGCGCGGAGCTGCCGCATTCGGGCCAGACGTGAGGCCGCTACGAATCCGCAGAGGGTCTCGGTGACCAGCCCCGCAGCAACTCTGCTCGCAGCTCACTGGCGCGCGCCACGCCGCTCGAGCTGACGCCAAGCGGACACCGCGCAGACAGGCTCAGATCTCGCCAGCGTGCGGTGCTCCCAAGCATCGCCGCAGCCCGCGCTCCGCCATCCGTGCGATCTCTGCGGCTTGAGGCCGCGCAGATCTGTGCGCTTTGCTGCGAGCGGCTGGCTCCTACTGCCCGCTCGTGCTAGTGCATGTATTACTACCTCGCGGACTGGGCGGACTGGCTGGCCATCCGCTTCCCGCAGGCGCGGCGCGGCGTCTACGGCAGCATTGCCATGTCGCCGGAGCGGAGCCCGCAGGCACCAAGGTGTCGTCGGCGATGACAAGGCGTGCCACATTTCAAGGTGGGCCACTGGAGCACATTTAGTGATGTGTCACTAAAAGGATCATCATCGCGGATTGGCCGAAACGTCAACCAATCACAATCGATCAAATTCGTTGAAACTACCGGACAGCATATGTATATCAAATAGAATACGTACCGCACCTGTCGCCTTTCATCGCCGCTTCCCGGCCAATACGGCGAGTAGCGACGCCTGGACGCCGAGAAGCGCCGCCCACACCGACGAGAGCAGCAGCAGCAGCAGCGCGTGCGAGGCGTGCGTAGAGCGGAAACATGGGCGAGCGCAAGGTGCTGAACAAGTACTTCCCACCGGACTTCGATCCGTCGCTGGTGCCGCGGCGCAAGAAGCCCAAGAACGAGCAGATCGAGGTGCGCATGATGCTGCCTTTCTCCATCCAGTGCGGCACCTGCGGCGAGTACATGTACCGCGGCAAGAAGTTCAACTCGCGCAAGGAGGAAGTGCTGGAGGAGACCTACCACGGCATCCGCATCTTCCGCTTCTACATCAAGTGCATCACGTGCTCGTCCGAGATCACGTTCAAGACGGACCCCAAGCGCGGCGACTACGTGGCGGAGCACGGCTGCCAGCGCAACTTTGAGCCGTGGCGCGAGACGGAGGACGAGGAGGCGGCGGCGCTGCAGCAGCGCGCGGAGGAGGAGAAGGGCGACTCCATGAAGGCGCTGGAGAACCGCACGCTCGAGTCCAAGCGCGAGATGGACATTCTGGACGCGCTGGACGAGATCAAGGCCATCAACCAGCGCCACGCCAAGGTGGACACGGAGAAGCTGCTGCAGCAGCACGCGCAAGAAGGCCAGTCCAGCAAGGAGGAGGCGCAGCGCCAGCTGGAGGAGGACCGCCAAGAGGCGCACCGCGTCTTCCAGGAGAAGCAGAAGCAGCAGAAGCAGCAGCAGAAGCAGAAGCAGCAGAATCCGCTCAAGCGATCGGTTGCTGGTGTTGCTCCAGACGAAAGCGGCAAAAGCAGCGCCAATGCCGATGCTCTGGGGCTGGCCGCGCCGGAAAGCGACAGCAAGCCAACCTCCAGTGCGCCTCGCCTGGCCATGACCATCAAGAAGAAGACCAGCGGCGTCAAGAAGGACGGCAAGAAGAAGAAGAAGGCCAAGGCCAAGGCCAAGGCGCCGCCTCCGCCCGTGGCGAGTCTAGTGGCGGGATACAGCGACAGCAGCGACGACTAGCGCTCGCCACGAGGAATACAATCGGGTCGTGTTGGCTCTCTCCTATCCACAGCAGCAGCCCCGCCGCACCCGCTCTCCCGCGTCTAAGCACTTCTCGTCCCGCCAGCGTCCGCCGGTGTCCGCCAGCGTCCATCAGCGTCCTACTGGTTGGGCTCATACGGCGCGAGCAAGTTCTCGGAGAAGGCCGTGAGGGACGGCACGCCGCGCACTTCCTCGTTGAGCAGTGGCATCTCGACGACGTGGAAGTCCTCGTAGAGGTCGTAGATCTGGTCGATGTACTTCTGCTGCATCTTCTGGCGGGCGTTGCAGCTCTTGCAGCTCGAGCCTTCCTCGGGGTAGAGCACCTGGTTGACCACCACGTTGTGCACGTCGATCTCGTACTTGGTGAGCTCCTGCACGAGGCGCTCCGTCTCGTAGAGCGAGAGGAACTCGGGGATGCACACGCACACAAAGGTGGTGCGGTCCGCGTCCTTGAACTGCGCGTTCACCTTCTGGATGACCTCGCGCGTCTGCTCCAGCTTGCCCAGCAGCATCTCCTGCGAGGGCAGCGCGCCACCCAGCAGCGCCGAAACCTGCGAGAACATGCCCGAGAACTGGTTCTTGAGCGCCAGGATCTTCTCGAAGGCCTTGTCCAGCGCCGTGGGGAAGCTCAGCAGCCGCAGCGTGTGGCCCGTGGGCGCCGTGTCGAACACAATGACCGAGTAGTCCATGTTTTGCACCTGCTTCATGAGCTCCGCGAAGCTCATGGCCTCGTCGATGCCCGGGATAGAGTTCGTCAGGTCCTTCATGAAGGACGCCATGCCCGAGTTGTCCTGCACGCCGTCCGAGTTGAGCTCCTCCAGCTGCCACGAACACATACAGCAAGGCGCAACGCACAGTCAGACAGCGCGTACGTACACACCCAGAGTCGCATGACGCGAGAAGCACTCACGTCCACGTTGGGGTCGATCTCCATGACCGCCAGATTCGTGAAGCCGTTCACGAGCGTCGGCTCGCGCGTGAACTTCTGCCCGAACGCGTCACTACAGCGCAGCACACAGAGACGCAGACGCACTTAGCATGCGTCCGTGTACGCAATGAGGCGAGCAGGGCGGAGACGTGGTTGTGGCTGTGATTCATACCTAAGGTTGTGCGCCGGGTCGGTGGAGACGATGAGCACCTTCTCGCGCTGCTGCGCCAGCTGGATGCCGAGGCAGCAGGAGGTGGTCGTCTTGCCCACGCCGCCCTTGCCGCCCACGAACACCCACTGTAGCGACTCCTGCGCCACCAGGTTGCGCAGACTCGCCTCGGGCACGTCCTCCATCTTTGCTTCGCTGTAGCTTCCGGTTGCTCTGCTTTATGCCGGGGGGAGCTTTTGCCTTCAGCCTGCTGGTCAGCTATTTTCGGACCAGACCTAGTTTAGTGTGGCCTGCTCCTTGCTGCCACGTGCGTTTCAGTGGTTTCGCAGCGCAATACAACCTGAATTAGAAGGGTAAAATAGGCTCACATCCGCGAAACGGACTACCCGGTAGTCCTGAAAGCCGCCCCACGGAACGACAGGCTGGCGGCACATTCGTCCAAGAGCTCGAGCAAAAGGGAGGAGGAAAGCAGAGCAAGATGCTGGCGACGCTGGTGCGCAACGCGAGCCGCTCAGCCCTGGCGCCGCGCGCGCCCTTCGCGGCCGCCGGCGCGCAGCGCAGCATCTACGTCGAGGTGCGCGACAACCAGGACCCGGAGCGCGCGGCCAGCCGCCTGCAGCAGATCATGGCCAACGACGGCACCATGAAGACGCTGGCCCGCAAGCGCTTCCACGAGAAGAAGTGGCAGAAGCGCAAGCGCAAAGCCGAGGAGAGCAACATCCGCCACGCCAATCGCCGCATCGGCTCCATGATCGACTTCATCCTGCGCCGCAAGAAATCGTACGTGCTCGCCGCGGTGCTGGTCGCAACTGACAGTCTCGACCGACTTGTGCTGCACTTGGCTGCGTGGTTCCCATCGACTGGTGCTGACTCTGTCTGCCTGTGCGTCTGCTCGACGTTGCAGCGGCTTCTAAGCGACGGAGCGCGTGACAGACCGAGGCAGCGACGTCGACACTTGCGGTGCGTTGCTCGTAGTGGAGAAGAGAGCCAAGAGAGCAGCAGGAGGCTGCCTCGAATACAGTCAAGGCTTGCGGTTGGACGTGCTTTTGAACGGCGGCGCTGGTTGCGTGAGTGCAGGCGGGTGCAACGCAGGGTCCAGTGAAGATGAGAACGCGCGCACACTGCAGCAACTGCATGGGCATTACAAAGGTGGAGGCGATATGCACCGTGCTAATAGGGAAAAAGGGTGGCGGGCAGCCCAGGCGAGTGGAGCTGTCTGTAGACTCGACTACGCGACGCCCGGCCTAGGCCAGCCAGGCCTTAATGTCGGCGATCTGCTTGTGCACGGCGCTCTTGCTGGTGCCGCCCGTGACGTTCTTGCGCTCGACGCTCACGTCAAAGTCCCAGACGGCCAGCACGTCGTCCTCGAACTTGGGGTGCAGCGTCGAGAGCTCCTCGAAGGTGAGCGTGTTGATGGGCTTGTTCTTGTCCTCGGCCAGCCGCACGGCGGCGCCGGCCACGTGGTGCGTCTCGCGGAAAGGCACGCCCTTGCGCACGAGGTACTCGGCCAGGTCCGTGGCCAGCATCTCCGTGACGAGGAAGGAGCGCATCTTATCTCCATGCGGCGTCATGGTGGCGAGCACGCCCGTGGCGATCTGCAGACAGTCCTGGATGGTGTCCACCACGTCGAAGAGCGCCGTCTTGTCCTCCTGCAGATCCTTGTTGTATGAGCGCGGCAGGCCCTTGAGCGTCACCATGAAGCCGTTCAGACGGCCGATGACCGTGCCCGACTTGCCGCGCAGCAGCTCGAGCGCGTCCGGGTTCTTCTTCTGCGGCATGAGCGAGCTGCCCGTGCTGTAGGCGTCGGCCATGGTCACGAACTTGAGCGTGTTGTAGATGATGAGGTCCTCCGACATCTGCGAAAAGTGCACCATGAGCATGGAGGCCCAGAAGAGGAACTCGGCGATGAAGTCGCGGTCGCACACGCCGTCCAGACTGTTAGGCGTGATGTTGGCGAAGCCCAGCGACTGCGCCAGCGCCTCGCGGTCCAGCCCGAACGAGTTGCCGGCCAGCGCGCCGTTGCCCAGCGGCATGTAGTCCACGCGCTTGGTTAGGTCGGCCAGGCGGTCCGCGTCACGTAGCAGCGCCGCCGCGTGCGAGAGCACCCAGTGCGAGAAGCGCAGGGGCTGCGCCGGCTGCAGGTGCGTGAAGCCCGGCATGAGCAGGTCAATGTGCGTCTCGGCCAGCTGGTTGGCCGTGCCGATGAGCTCCTTGAGCCCGTCCTGGATGGTCACGATCACGCGCTTGAGGTACAGCCGCACGTCCGTGGCCACCTGGTCGTTGCGGCTCCGACCCGTGTGCAGCTTGCCGCCCACGGCGCCAATGAGTTCCGTGAGCCGGCGCTCGTTGGCCGTGTGGATGTCCTCGTCGCCGTCCTTGGGCTGGAAGGCGCCGGCCGCCCACTCCTCGCCCACCTTGTCCAGACCAGCCACGATCTCGTCCGCCTCGGCCGCCGTGAGCACGCCGCTCTTCTGCAGCGCACGCGCGTAGGCCTGGCTGCCGTCCAGGTCGGCGCGCCACATGCGCTGGTCCACGGACAGTGACTCGTTGAACTTGTTCATCACGGGGTCCACGTTGCCGCGGAAGCGCCCGCCCCACAGCTTCTTGGCCTCCTTCGGCGCGGCCTCCGTCATCTTCCTCTGGTCTTTTCGCTTCGGAGCTTCTCGGCGTCTCGCGGCAAATCGGTTTGTGGCTCCTGGGCAAGATCGGGCTCCGACGGGTCTGGGCCTGTGTTTGACGCCAAAACATACAGCGAGACTCGAAAATGTAAACGGTATCACGCTTTCCAAAGGTTTTAACATTAAATGGTTGCTAGTGTGAAGAGATCTTATGAGCACAGTAATGGGTACGGTCGCTAAATACGGGGCGAGACTCTATTTACGGCCGATTTGGTTCGCTCCGCAAGAAAAAGCGGGCGGCTTTGCGCTCATCGGAGGGCTTACCGGCGCTAATCGGTCAGATTAGAGCCAACAGCTGTTCGAAGTTAAAAACGAGTTGGGCTCTCACACGTCACAGATGGCTACATCCTGACTGCCACTCGACGAAACCAACTGAGCGGGCTCCATGTACCAGCACGCCCACTGCCGACGCCTCGATGCAGCTAGCTCCTGGGCAAGGCGAGCAGAGCGCCTCGTCCTCCGTCCACACGCCGCTCGCAGCGTGGAGCGCGCGACGCAGCAGCGACCCCGACGTGACGCTGCGTCCCGCTGGCCGTGTCTTGGGCCGGCCATCGGCCTCCGGCAGGTTCGCGAGCGCTGGCGAGAGCGGCTTCCTCTTCTGTCTGGAGGTGCCCGCGCCCGCGCTCCATGATCGCCCTGCGCCGCACGCTGTCGCTGCGCTGGCTGGGACTGCAGCGCAACACGCGCTTCCTCTGGTGGCTCAAGCGCCATTTCGGCGCCGTCAGCGTGGCCTGTCAGCTCAGCTCAGCACAGCGCTCACGTTGGTGGCCGTGGGGGCTTCCGGTCTTCTTCCCGAGCGACGCGCTGCGTGTGGCGATTCCCCTGCCGCTCTGGGTCGCCCTGGAGCTCACCGCGGCAATGGTCGCCGACTTCTGCACGATGGTGGCGGTCCTGCGCGGCACGGTGCTGCTGTTCGTGATGCTACTGGTCATCATTGTCTGCGCCTTTCTGGAGCGCATCGACGCGGACGCGAGTCGCCTGCACGGGAGTCCGCGGCTGCGAGTGCTGGGCGGGGCACGCATGCCGTTGCTTGAGGTCTTCCTCAACGCGCTCTCCACGCTCGTCCTCTTCGTGGCGCGCACGCTCGTCAACCGCCACTACCTGCTCGCCCCGCTCAGCGCAGGCTCCAAACTCGTGCGCTGCCAGCTCTACCGCTCACCGCTCGTGCTGCGACCGGCCGTGCACCCCAGCACCAGCGCCGTGGACATTGTCCGCGTGCTGCTGCTGCTGCTGGGGCCTATGGTCGGCGCCCTGTACGCGCTCGTGGCGCTGCTGCCCACGCACACGGGGCTGCACGACCGCGAGCTGCTGCGCCTGCGCGTGGGCCCGAGTGGCCCCGTGCTGCGCACGCGCCACGTCTTCATCGACCGCGTCTGCATCGTCGTCTTCTGGCTGCTGCGGCTGGGCTGCACCCTCGCCAAGGACGCCCAGACGCGCTGCAGACGTCTGCCGCGCCGTCTTGCACGTGTCCACAGGGCGGAGAGGCCTCCGGACGTCGGAGAGCGACACACGCGAGAGCAAGAGCGACGACGGCCAGCGCTGGTCACTCTCGGACGACTCAAGCAGCGCGGAGACTGCTCGGACGAGAGCGCAAATGCAGGAAGGAGCGGTGCAGTGGCATTGGCGGACGAGTTGCTAGGACGTTAGGATCACGCACGTGGAGGCTCCGGATTCTACTGCGCTACTGCGCTACTGCTCCGCGTGCGTCTTGAGGATGCGCGCGATGAAGAGCCCGCTCGTGTGCTGCGACGGCGTGAAGCGCAGCGTACCCGGCAGGCCGCCCTCCTGTGCGTCCACAGCCACACACCTAGCGTGAGTCGCTCCACAAGCGAGAGCCTCCATACACCCCCACGCAGCGAGACAAGGCGGCGCCTCCGCACCTTGCACGGCACGTCGCTGCGGTGCGCGATGCGGTCCAGCGTCGCGCGAGGCTCGAGCCGAAGAAAGCTCGAGACGACGTGCTCGTTCTGCTGCACCGAGAGGCTGCAGGTGCTGTAGATGAGGATGCCGCCGGGTCGCAGCAGGCGGAAGCCGTTGCGCAGCAGCGCGAGCTGCAGCGTCCGGATGCGCGCGAGCTCGGACGCGTTCAGGTGGTCGCGCACGTATGCGCGCCACTTGTCGAGCGTGTCGAGTCGCTGCAGGTGGCGACTCGAGCCGTCGTGCGAGCACTCGGCGTCCACCAGCACCTTGTCATACAGCGCGTCGTGCTCGCGCAGCACTCGCGGGCGCTTGGCGGCGCGTCCGCGCGCGCTCTTGTTCTGTCGGCGCCGCTGGCGAGCATGCGGCGGTCGTTGTGCGATCTCCCGCGTGTCTAGCAGCACGTCTGGGCCGTCGTACTCCGTCTTGGGGCCAATGTCGAAGCTCCGGCCGTCGGCGTGGAAGAGCCGACAGCGCCACGGAGCCGACGGCGCTGCTGGCGTCGACGCCGGCTGCAGCAGCTGGTACTTGTGCACGAGCTTCCCGCAGGCGCCAAGCCGCGCGCGAGACACGTCGACGCCCGTGACGCTGCCCTCGAGGCGCAGCAGGTCTGCTAACATGGTGAGTTTGGCCCCGGGCGCGCAGCACAGGTCCAGCACGTGCTCGCCGGGCTGCACGCGCAGGAGCGACACGGCGTAGCCCGAGGAGATGTCCATGCCGTAGAGCTGGCCGTCGCGGTAGAGCTCCACGCGCGCGAGTGGCGCCGTAGCTGGCAGAGAGTAAAAGCCGTCGAGCCACGAGACGGCGCGAGGTTGCATGGGCTCCGACTGGTCTCCAGCTTCCCGCTTCAGGCTGGCAGCGACGGCCTCAAG
>JAADYJ010000965.1:0-12365 GCA_023338205.1 Halophytophthora polymorphica
ACTTTCGGATTCACTCCCTGCCTCCGACCCCGCGATCTGCATCTCGAATACACTCGGCTCCAAGTCCCCGCCGGTTCGCCACCGGCACTGCCTCGTGTTCTCGAGTACTGCTCGAACAAATCCGCCCGGGATATACTACACAGCCACGCCATCTTCAGGTGGAACCAACGGCAACGCGTCAATCAGCAGGACCAATGCCAAGCAAGGTAGCGGCGACACGAAGCAGACCAGCAACACGCGCCTCATGCTTGAATCCACCGTATAGGTGTGCAGTTCTTGCAGCCGCTTGGACGAGAATTGTCCATGGAGCTCGACTTGGATGGACTCCCAGGCTGCGAGCACTTGGGCGCTGCCGAAGCGAAGCGAACGCATGCCGGCGATGGTCTTGGATGCAACTGGGAGGCTGGTGGTGGTGGAAGACGCAGGTTGTGGCGGGCCTATTGTTAGGCTACACAGACCAACATTAATACCTTTCTTGAATGGAACATGTGCGGCGGAAGCGGTGAAAGCGAGGCGGTACCCTTCGAACATTCAGGCGGCCAAGGACGATCGCCCGGCGCTTGCAGTGGCTCTTGCTCTTGCTCTCTTGTGATAGAGCGCGGCGCACAACCACGCCAGTCGCCGCGCCGTCCATGGAGCAGACAGGGCCGTCACGCTGGAGACTCGCCTCAGACAACGTCGGGGGATGCGACTGCGCGTTGCGAGGAGCCGACATCGTTCACTGGCCAGTGGTCAAAGCACCGCCTGGTCGGAGCAAAGGGGGCATCACGGCCTCGCCATTTGATGTCCTTGCCCGCAATCCACATCAGCGTTCGGCTAGCATAGAAACCCCAATATATATACAGGTCGTGAATTCTGGAACTCACGACACCGCTGGAGCAGTTCCCGGTTGGCTCGGCCGAGTGGCTTCGCGGGGGAATGCGAAGTACTTAGGCGCAGGACATGCGCCGGCGTTTGTGCCTTTAGGCCCATAGAGAAGGAGGTGGAGGTCATGGTTACTGCTGCAACGGCGGCTGCACTTGCGACGGTGGCCGGCGCTCGTCGCCGCTGGGCATGGCGAAAGGACCGCATTTGGAGCTACGACTTCCACAGCGGGTGGGTAGCCGTACATTGTAGCGCGGCGATTGGATCGAAGCTATAGCTCGTTTTCTTGACTCCAACACGATCCCGCTTTAGGCGTTCAATTTGACCTTCAAATCGACGGCAGATCCGGTCGGAGGAGTTGGTTGAGATGCAAAGTCCGAGAGCGCATTCTGGTCACCCAGATCATTTCCCAGCAAGACATCCGCTGGCCGGCCGTTATGTACGACATGTCCTCGGCGGCCTGCCATAGCTGTGCGTCCTGGTCAGCCGTATAGCTAGCGAGGTTTGCGCGGACGCGGGATCGAGACAGAACCAAAGCGTGCAGAAACCAAGTGATAGGGCGTACAATGGGATAAATGGTCGCGGACATTGCGCAGGCGACGAGTTGGCACTCGCTTGGCAGTGGATGCACGCGGCCTTAGGAAGCACTGCATCTCGGCCGGATTAATGAGGCCAATCGTCTGCAGTCGCGGGTCCAAACGAAGTGGGTCGACGCGAGCCAGCATTGCATCATCTCTGGCGTGGCAAGCCGCGGATGCTGCAGCCGCTCCCACACAGCGACATTCCGTAAATCACTTCTCAACTGGAGCCCAGTCTTGGTGCAGCGCCCGCCAGCAGGAGCTTTCCGACCGCCGCGAAGATGACACAGCTGGCAAGCACGCTGACAAGCTTGAGGTGTTGATCCTTGCCCAGAGCAAGCTGCACTCGGACCTTTCCACCATTTCGCAAAGCAGGAGGGCGCAGGATTCAGCACGGCTTCCAACGTAGCCGTGCAAGACCTGGTGGTGCGGTTCACCGTCAAATGCCGTCGCGAGCCGCAGGTAGAAGTCGTACCTGTCAAGAGCTCCTATCAAAGTGTCCGTCAAAGTGGAACAAGGTACACTGTACCAGCGTCCCTGAACGCGTTCCAGCTGGTGCGCAAGAGCCAGGACGGTCATGCCTATCCCCGGTTGGTGGTGGATGGAGTGTCGGCCTTGACCCGAAGGTCGGTTCCGACGGGGGCAGTAGCCAGCTGACAAGCGAGCGATGTGCACGGCGACCTTCGCCACAACGAAAGCGGGAAGAAGCGGCCGAGTCAAGTGGTGGCGCTGGCTGGCTGGGCGCCCGGACCCGCGTAGCACACGCCGCAGCGCAGCGCACAGGCGGGAGACACGGCTGTGGAGCTCCCCCTCAAGTCGCGGAGCGCTCGAGGCCCTAGCAGCCGCGCTGGCAGCAGGGGGACATGGCGACGCGGCGCGAGACGAGCAACTCCGGCGTGAGCTCGGATGACACGCTGGGCAGCGTCAGCGCCAGCTCCGCCTCGGCACGACGCGGGGGCGGAGCCGCCAGCGGTGGCCGGCTGCCGCTGGCGCCAGACTTCTTCCAGACGCCGCAGCTGAGCGGCAAGGAGAGCAAGTACCTGCTGGGTCTAGCCAAGCACGCGTGCAAGGAGGTGGTGTACTACTCGCGCCGAGAGGACGGGCCCATGCGTTGGCTGCAGTTGTCGTCCGAGGACGGCGTGGACGTCTTCCAGGGCGTGGACGAGTCGGCGGCCGACAATGCGCGCGCGCTGACGTACCTGCGCGGCGCGTGTCGGATCCAGGCGTCGCTGGACGAAGTGGCCGACTTTTTCAAGCTGGACACGCCCGAGAAGCGCGCGGGCTTCACGCAGAGCGTAGGCAAGGACCTGCTGGACCAGCAGACGCTGCTGGAGCTGGCGGGGCCCACGCCCGAGAACCCGCGGCACTACGTGGGCGTCAAGTGGACGGCCGTCGAGTCGCCCAGCAAGCTAGCGCGCAACCGAGACTTTTGCTACATTGAGTGCCACGACGAGTTCATTGACACGAGCTCCAAACAGCGCGGCTGGGTGCGCAGCATCCACTCCATCCGGCTGCCCTTCTGTCCGTCGCTGGGCAAGACGCACGGGCTCGTGCGTGGCAGCTTCTACCGCTCGGGCTTCATCTTCGTCGAGTCGGCGGCGCAGGCCAACTGCGTGGATGCCGTGCACACGCTGCACCTCGACATCAAGGGCAACGCGCCCAACTGGCTCAAGATCCTCACCATGAAGCGCCGCATCAAGAACATCGCGCAGCTGAACCAGTACTTTCGGCGCCGCCGGCTCACGCAGGGCAAACTGCTGGGGGACCTCGAGCTGCCGGCCGCGGACGGTGTCACGCGCTGCCAACGCTGCAACACGCGCTTCGGGCTCTTCCACCGCAAATGGCGCTGCCGCAAGTGCGGCAAGGTCGTGTGCTCCCATTGCGGCCACGACTTTTTGCTCGACTACGGCGGCCTGGGCCCCAAGAAGGTGCGCATTTGCCTCGAGTGCTCGGACGACGTGGCGCTGGGGACCGCGAGTGCCAGTGCTGGCAGTGGCAGTGGCAGTGGCAACGGCAGTCGCGCGAATGGGCACGCCGAGGCGGCCGCGCCGGCGCCCACGAAGGTCCGACGGGTCTTAAGCTCAGCCGTGCGGCCGCTGTATGACGAGTCGCCGTCGTCGTCGCAGACTCACTCGCTGGACGGTCGCCAGCTCTCCATGGAGGAGCAGGAGTATTACATGCAGCACGAGGACGCCAGCGGCATGGCCGATATGCTGGAAGCCAAGCGCATGCATCGCGAGTTCGAGGAGCTGCTCACAAGCAGCGGCCGTGGCCAGTTCCAGGTCGCGCAGGACGACGACGAGGACAAGGGCAAGGCTCAGGCTCGGCGACGCGACCCGAACGCCAAGTCCACCATGACGAGCGTGTCGGGGGAGACGCTGGCGGCCGAGTCGCAGCCCGTTCTGCCTCAGTGGGAAGAGCGGCGCGGTGGCTTGGGACAGGAGACCGAGGACTTTGCAGACGACTTTGCGGACGACAGCGAACTGGGGCTACCTCCGAGCAAGCTCGAGCAGCAGCAGAGACAGCAGCGCCAGCTGGCCGACCTGCGGAGACAGGAGCAGCTCCAGCGCGCGCAGCAGCACGCCACGAGCGCGGCACATCAGCTGCAGCCCAGCGGCCGCTGGTCGGCTTCGCAGTCCCCGCAGGACTACGCCGTGCGGTCGCGTCCGCGTGTGGATCGTACCGAGTCGGGGGATTCGCTCCGACTGAGCACCGAGTGGGGTGAAGAGTACGTGGTGGGAAGCGGCGGCCACGTGACGTCATCGGCCATGGGTTTGAGACTCTCGAGCTTCCGTTCGGCCGACTCGGGGCGCTCTTCCGGTGACTCTGGAGGTCAGAACGGCCGCGTGAATCGCTCGGACCTGTCGCTGGACAGCAGGCCGAGTCTGTCGAGAGAACAGTCCTCAGAGAGCGTCTCTGCTCGTCGCGACCGCGCCAATTCAGTGGGCACTGAAGCCTGGTCGTCTGGAAGCCGGGAGCGTCGCTACATGAACGGTGGAGGCGGGGGTCTGCCTCGTGGACGCCTTGGCATTCCGCGGTCCGTCAGTCGGGACAGCGGTGAGGACGGCAGGAGCATCGAGACGGCTCCGGAGCGCCAGCGACAGACGCAGAGCTACTTCGACAAGCGCAACGCGCGATTGGCGCAGCTGGAGAGCGAGCCGTCTCGACGGCGACAGCGCTACGACAGCCACAGCCGCAGCAGCCAGAGCCAGAGCCAGAGCAGTGAGCAGGGCTCTGAAGACGTTGATAGCCTCGAGCGCGTGTTCAGGTACGAGCGCGACGCGCAGGCCAAGGCGTATCGCCATGGCGCGGGAGGCAGCAGCGGCTCGGACCCGCCGATCATGCGCCGTCGACCGCCGCCGTCCGATTTGGAATCGCCCTATCAGTCGGTGAGCGACGACTATACGAGTCACCAACGGCTGCGCAACCTTGACGACGACTTTGCCAACGCGGATGACGAGGCCTTCCGTCTGGCCATGGACGCCATGCGGCTGTACGAGCAGGAGCATGGGCCCGGGCTCCGCGTCACGGAGAACACGCGACGCGCGGCGCTCAGTAAGATGATGGACGTGTACGCGCGTGAGATCGAGCGCAGCCACAGCAGCGACGCACTCTCTGTCAGCCGCAGCGGCTTTGGTGGCTCGGCTGTGCATGGGCGACGTCATGACGAGATGGAGCCTCCGCAACTGCGGCGAGTGCTGAGTGAAGACCAGCACTCGTCGCTCTATGGTCGTTCGCCGCTGGATGTCCAGGAAGAGCAGGTGCACGAGGCTGTGAGGAGCCAGGAACGCGGTGCACCTCCGTCCGGACGCAGGTTCATGCGCAACGTGAATCATGAAGCCGATCTGGACGCGCACGAGTATCGCGACCTGTCGGATTTGACTTCCAGCGCCTTCCGCGCCCTCCAGCGGAGCTCCCAGGGCCCCAATGGCGTTCAGATCGTGCGGCAGCAGCGCCAGCAGCACCATCGCGACCCGTCTGAGGTGACCGACGGCAGTATCAACAACTCGTACCAGCCGGACGACGGCTTCTCGCAGGCCGTGTCGGCGCAGGCCCCACGGGAGTCCACGAGCACGGCGACGCACAGGCGACAGCAGTCCAAGTCGGACGCGACGAGCGTCTCGGAAGGCCGGTCAGCCTTGGCTCGTGCCACCTACGGCAGCGTGGCGAGCAGCGACGTGCTCAACATGGCGTCTCGACCAGGCTCCATGCACGACATTGCCGACTCGGACACATTCAGCGACATGGACCTCATCGATCTGCCGCACTTGATGCGCAAAGACGACCCACGTCGCGGCTCTCTGGCCGAGATGGAGACGGCGGGTCACCACAGTGCGGACAGCAGCGCACGCAACTCGTTCGCGGACCTGCAGCGCTGGGAGGAAGAGGTGGCCGCGGCCACGATGCAGTCGCTGGCCACGACCGAGGAGGCGGAGACGACGGACGAGTCGCCAGTGACCGATGCGGTCTACATTGCTGGCGTGCAGCGCCGCATGAGCGACCTCATGCCGGGGTTCCCGGGCGCAAACGGTGCTTCCGGTGATCTGCAGGCTTCGGTACGGCAGCCGGAAGACGACGGGAGTGACGCGTCGTCGAACGCGTCATCGCAGATCGACTGGGCGAGCTCCTTGGTGCGTAATTCGGGGGCAGTGGGTGCCAACGGCGCGGTGCAGAGCGTCCCGCTTCCTGCGAGCGTGAGCTCGGAGCCGAGATATGCACCCGAGTACTCGACGAGCCGCCACGACCAGGCGGCCTCGTTCTCGGACCTCACGAGCGCCTTGTACGCCGACGACGCCGACTACAGCACGTCCTCGGGCAGTGTGTTGGCCCACGACCACAACCAGCGCACGGCGTCGCCGTCGCAACTGTCCGTGCAGGAGCTGCGTCGCTACCGCAAGTCGCTCTCGGAGCTGCTGTCCGAGTACAGCGGCAGTGATCGGTCGTCTCTGCCGTCCTTCGGAGACCTGACGCTGCCGCAACCCGAGCTCGAGCCCGAGTACCTGCAGGCCATCGACGCCAGCGGGATCACGGGCGGACGCGGTGCTGCGAAGAGGCATGGCGACAGCGAGCGTCCGCGACAGCACTCAGCCCCGACGGGAGGGCATGTACAGCCACGCGACCGACGAGCGAGCACCCCAGAGAGGCCGCTCACGGGCTCGCGTGAGCTGTTCCTATGAACAGAGCGAGAGAGTCCCCACTACACAGCAAATGGCTGACCACACGCGCACTAGGCCGCCGGAACGGAACGTCCCAACCCACGGGGGAGCGGCGTAGTGCGAGCGTTTACGTGTCTTGAGTGCGTGAATCCAAGAGAACGGAGCTTGTAAATGCGAAAGCATGCCAACCAATTCAAACTCAAGTTTTGCCCGCAGAGAGTAGACTCTTCGCCTTGCAGGCCGCGCTCGTTTGCATAGTGTTGCTGTTGCAGCTGACGCCGACCCCGGCCGGTCACTTGCGCTGCTTGGCGACCCAGGCCCAGAGCATTTCGCACTCCACGGGCGACGCACCCGTCTCATCCGTGACCGTGACAGCCACCAGCACCTCGCCGCGGTCCTTGCTCTCAATCTCCGCCACTTGTTCCGGAGTGAGCTTGGCCACAGCCTGCAGATCGCCCTGCGCGCGCTTGGTGTAGCGGATGCTCATGCTCTTGATGACCGGCACGCAGGCGTCGCGCACGTTCATGCCGAAGACCACGCCCGTGGCCGACTCGGCCAGCAGCGCCATCCCGCAGGCGTGCACGCCGCCAATGTGGTTCTGCACGCGCCGCCGGTTGCGCAGCGCGAGCTTCGCGCGCGTGTTGCTCAGGTCCTGGATCTGGATGCCGCACGTGAACGCCAGCTTCACCTGCGTGTTGAACAGCAGCGACAGCGCCGCGGGCTTGGCCGCCACAGGGAGCAATGAGCTCGTGTTCACAGCGGTCACCAATCGGTGCAGCTTGTTCATGCCGCTTGCCATGACGTCGGTAGGTGCACAGCGGACCGAGTAGCAGGGAGAGCTTTGGATCCCGCAGCTTGGAAGGACGAGTGAGTTGGATACAGCGAGACGAAAGGTCACGATGCACACATTTCCCCCGTAACAGTGACACAAACGGAATTTCATCGTAAATCGATTCGATGGCACTCTCTAAAGGGACGTAGCAAAAGGAGAATACGAGTTGAACGCCGAGCGTATCAGCAGCGCAGTCACTGAAGAACCGAATTTGCCCACACCCTGGTTGAGGGATCAATACAGCCTCCATAGTCCTCTCTCTGCAGACTCTGAACGAGTTATCGTTTCGACATCCGCGTTCTTCTTTCTCTACTCACCCCACTCCAGACGACTTCGTCATTTGATCGGTTGAGGTTCCTTGGAAATCATCGACATTGCTCTTGTGCGCTGATGACACAGATACCCCACCCTCCAGTTTGCGTCGCTCGACAGTCCAAAATGAGAACCAGCTCACAAAAATATAGACCGTTTATTTCGATCCGTGAGGCTTTCATTGAGCCAACTTGAAGACCATCACTGGCCTGGGAAACCTAGGCGAGGTAAGTGCAAGCAAGCTGAGGGAAACCGATGTAGGCGCGGCATTCTTTGAAAAGCAACAACGTCGTTTAGGCAATGCTGCCAACTGGCACCTGCAATTTCGCCTCTGGGAATACGCTCTGAACCAGCGTCACTCATATTCGAGTCTGCTGGCCATTCCCGGCCAACCCTGCACTTTTGGAATCACCGTGTTCTCCGATGTATCTGTACTCTGACCGGTTCAGATGTACGTGTACGCTTTGAGGTTGCACCGTCTTGGCGCCAAAAACTCTCACCGCATCACCTCGCTTCACAACACCTCGTCTCGCCCTAGCGGTCGATTGACCAAGCCATGTCCAAAACCATCATCGCTAACTTCATCTCACTGCGTCTTGGAAGTGCCCAAGTGCGGACAGCCTGAGAGTCCATCCAGTTCGGGCTCCACGGACAATTCTCGACCAACTGACTTCGAGAGCTGGGCGCGTACATCGAGAGCACAAGCATCTGGCGCGTCATCCTTGCTAGCTTACTCTTACCTCTTCCTTGCTAGGTGTTAGTTAAGCTGATTAATGCGCTACTGTTGGTGCCGCCGGAAGAGGGTGTGGTCGCCAACTATGTCTTCGGGCTGTGTAGTTGGGCCATCGCCTGCATTGTCGACTGCAACGCTATCCTCATGACAGCCCACGAGCTGCCACAACTGAAGATGCGCCTGTGGTACCCCATCGTGATCGGGGTTTTGGTGGGCTCCTCTTCCATGATGGTCGTGATCTCTGGCAGCGGTAGCAGTCTTCCCTTTGCCGTTTGGTTTCCTAGTCGCCTCTCCTCCAAGCGTCACGGTGATATTTACGAGCTTCGCCTACTTCTGGGGTCAACAGTGGAGATCCGACGAGATCCTTCGTCGTGAGATGGCACGCCAGTTGAACGTCTTCACGTGTCAAGTTGCGTTCACGTTCATATACCCGGTGTTTATCTCCATCTTCGAGACACTCGACGCAAAAGCACAGACGCTATTCGTGCTGCTGATGCCAGCTATCAAGGCCACCAGCAAGAACTGGATCAGCTGGGTACTTGCAGACAGATACGACGTCAAGCCCGAGGCTGCTATCTTCAGCGTCGAGGTATTTCACGCGCTTTTTGTGTCTATTGCGATGCAGAGCTCCGCGTCTACACACACCACATTGCCATTCATGCTCGTTTACCTGTTGCAGTACTGGGTCAGTCTACGTGACGTTGTTGTGGCTCTGCGCGATGTTCAGCTACTCATGTAATGGAGCCCACAGCAACATGCGCTTGCGCACAAAAACGTGTTGCAAGTGACCTGACAGCTACATAAAACTGAAACCCGTCTTGGTTACCCTAACGAGGGAAAGCCTGCAGCCGAGACAGCGGCACCAGTGCAAATTATCAAGTACGTCACCAGTGTCGAGCTCTCTCCCAAATCAACTATACGGCCAAGAAGCTGTGCACACGAAGCGAAGCCTTCATAACGTACTATCCAGCATACCTGGTCGCATTGACACTTTAAAGCACACAGGCGTAGCACATAGTGGCTGTGCGTGTCACCCACTCCCCGAATCGCCTCGCCCGAGGCTGCCCTTGCGCCGTCTGGCAGCTTAAGCACATGTCTGATTGCAGTCCTTCCCCGGCAACCACGATTAAGTTCAGTCGCTGAATTGCAACGATATATTCTCCCGTGACGAAGGGAAGTCTTTGTACGGCAAACTGCACGGTCGCTCTTCATTGCTGAGTTCGTCGTGCTCGTGGATTGCACGGAGGTTGTGGTGCCAATGATCTAGAGTACGAGCCACGGTGCAATTTCCTTCCATGATGCGCAGAGAGCCCGTGATAGTTTTGAGTGATCTGCTATTGATTATACTCGCTTGGATTTGTTATCTCGGTGCTATTTGCCTGCTGTATCTTTCGTCTGGCGTGGCCATCGCTCGAAGTCAGCTACCTCATCGCCATCTTTCAGACGTCCAACTCCATGTATTACCCGTCGCTTGCCACACTGGACAACGCGCAGAGAGTTGCGACTGTCACGAGCGCGCTCGTTTACGCTGGACTGGAGACCCTCTCGCTGGTTGCCATGGGTTTCATTATCAAGTATGTGCTGGGTATGTCGATCGTGCACCAGCTTGGCTTTGTTCTTGACGGACAGACGACACCCGTACAAGTGAGGTTGACCGCGTGGGTGGTCTACGCGCTGCAGATACCTCTGGCTCGCGTGGGTTAGTGTCCACGGCGTTATGAGTTGCTACTCCATTCCACAAAAATAATCATCTCTTCTAGCTCTGTGTGTGTCGATGGCAGGTGCCGACTTCACCTTTCAGATCGCATGGCTTAACACAAAAAGCCGCGCTCTTCCACCCAGCCGGCGGACAACATCAAAGTTTACCACTTTCACGAATCACGCGGAACTGCATTGATCGAAGTCGAATTGTATTTGTTTTTCTGGCTTCGATGCGGTGCAGACCTCTGTATCTGTCCGTAGGATGCTCATGCTGATGGCAATGGAAGTACTGCAGAGCTGAATCATTGCACACAGCATCTTAGTGACACTTCACAATGCTCAGTAGCTCATGCACAAGACTCCCAAACACCCACTCGGGAACGAAAGTGTTTTCTATGCTGCATTGCAGCTCCAGGCATTAACGAGCGACAAAGAACCCACAGCAAATCGATTCCAGCGAAGGAAACGACTGCGATCGGAGAATCAAACATATCCTCACATGCAGCACCTCTCTCCAATCGACCGCTCTATAATGAAGCCAACACGAACCAGCTTCCCTAGCAAGCCGACAACACGAAATACGAGCTGTCCCAGTCAAACCAAGTCACATTGGCAGTGCTCTGGATCGTAGACGTACTTGAGTGGACCAGCAGCGTGCACAACTTGTGGCAATAGCAGGCTTCACCTTCGAGTTCGCATGGCTCAACATATCAAGGCTATGGCTTTCGGATACGTGCGACGTGACACATAAGAAGCGCACACATCGTGCTGTAGTTACCTTGGAATGTCTTGAAGTTTTCGCATTCAATTTACCACAGCTATCCTGGCGTTTTACCCACGATCGCAGCCTTATTGCGAATTGTATTGGGGTTCTGGTCACACCATGGTGCCGAATCAGAAGAAGCCATGAGCTGTGCGCTTACCAGTGGTATGTTCTCCCTTGAAACGACGTCACCAGACCGAGTCTACTTCTATATCCGGTATACCCGGAACCCAGCGTCTTCGATTTTCCTTGTGTCAAAGCAGCATCCTGACCTGATAATAACAGGAATCTCCACTTGTGACGAACGCGTAGTGGCCTTGTACTTGCTGGTCTTGGTTGGTGTTCTGTTTTGCGCTGCTTGCATCTTGCTTGGCCAGTTCCGAAGTGCTGTGTATTACGACTTGCAAGGCAGGAATGTCTCACGGGCGATAAACCTTCTTGCCCCTCTGTCCTACCATGGCCACTTGCTCACCTGCACTCACTGTCACCACCGTTGGAGTTCTCGCTGTTGAACTGTCGCCACTGTTGGAGATATTCCCACCGTTGGCCCTCGTCGTCATTGGAGGCGTTCTCCTCTGATCACCGTTGAATGCACTCAAGTCACTTCACCGAATGATTCTCTTCGATAAACCCAAGGCCAGCTTTGAGGCCCCAAAAAATTTTACATCGCAAAAGCTGGGCTTGAAATTCTCTGCCTGATCCCCAGAATAGACCTACACAAGATGGTGTTGCATGCCGGCGCCCACTAGTCGCTGTACAAGTCAATTGCCAGCATCGACAAACAACAGAGACCGGGCATCAGTATGGACAAGCTTCGCTATGGAAGCACACAGGCTCTTGCTGCGTGGAAAGCCACAAAAGTTGAACTTCACGGTTGGTTCTCGCCTAGTCGGCTGCGCAGTCTGGACACGTACATAGAGAACGTGAGCGCTTGGCACGTCTTGCGCATCTGCATGCTTTCACCACTTCCGTGCTTAGCAGTTATCCTGCTACTTGATGCGCTTCCATTGGCACCTCCTGAAGACGGCGTGACAGCCAATTATGGTTTCTGGCTCCGCTTGTGGATTGTCGCTAGCTTCGTCGACTTCAATTGCATTCTCATGATCGGCCAGAGCATCCCGCACCTGAACATGCGTCTGTGGCACCCCATCGTGGTTGGGGTGCTAGCTGGCTGTTTCTCTATGGCTCTCGCAATTCCGCTGGCAGCCACGACTGTCTTCCCCTTTCCGTTCATTTACCTCGCAGCTGCTCCTCCAAGCGTTGTGGTGATCATTGGGGGGTTCTTTCACTTCTGGGGATCTCGGCTACGAACCGAGGAAGTGCTACTTCGTGACCTCAAGGGCCAGATAAGCGTTTTCGTTTGCCAAGTCGCGCTCACCTTCGTCTATCCGATGTTCATCGCCGCCTTCCAGACCCTCGATGCGGA
>JAADYJ010000966.1:0-12359 GCA_023338205.1 Halophytophthora polymorphica
CCCCCCCCCCCCCCCCCCCCCCCGCCGGCGAGAAAGTGCTCCCAATTCAGCGCGGTCGACACCCGTCCCATGAATGCCAACGCGCCTTCGCTCTGCTGCTTGTTCTCGAGCATTCGCGACCTCGAACTTACTGGCAGTTTGACAGATTACGACCAAAGTTCGCAGCACTGCAGCGTGGCTTTCTCGGTCTAGTGCTGCTGTATGCTTGCAGCTTGCAAGTGTGGGGAGCCCGTTGCATCACGGGGGCTTCTGGCGAGCAGGAGACATATTCCTACTTCATGCACTGCTGCACCTTGCGGTCGCATTGAAGCACCGCTTCACATCAATCTCATTGCGGTGTGTACCCATTGACTATCGCCACCGCTTGTACCTGTGGGTTGTGGCATAGGACACACTTCTTGGTCCCAAACATACGGTTACACCGTACCCCCGACGTACCCTCCCTCGTCCACGCACCTCCAGTCAAGCTTGGCTGGTGGTTCCCATCGATCACCAAGTGGCAGAGCAGAGCACGAGAGAAGCAGTGCACGGGAGCACCAGAGCTCGAGCGCAGGGGGAGTAGCACAGCAGCAGCAGCAGCACAGAGCACAGCAGGTAACCATGGCCAAGACGACGCAGCCAGCGGCGCGCAAGGAGGCGGAGAAGCCCGAGCAGCCCGTGAAGATGGCGCCGGCCGACGAGATGGCGACCGAGGTGGCGACCACGAGCGAAGGCGGCTTCAGCGGCACTATGACCTTCGCGGAGCTGGGCGTGGACGCGGCCATCTGCGAGTCCATCGAGGCGGTGGGCTGGCAGGCGCCCAGCAAGATCCAGCAGCAGGCCATCCCGCACGGCCTGGCGGGGCGCGACATCATCGGGCTGGCCGAGACGGGGTCCGGCAAGACGGGCGCCTTCGTGATCCCCATCCTGCAGAACTTGCTGCACAACCCGCAGCGCATGTACGCGCTAGTGCTGGCGCCCACGCGTGAGCTGGCCTACCAGATCGGCGAGCAGTTCGAGGCGCTGGGCGCGTCCATTGGCCTCAAGTCAGCCTGTGTGGTGGGCGGCATCGACATGATGCAGCAACAGGTGGCGCTTGCTCGCAAGCCGCACGTGGTGATCGCGACGCCCGGGCGGCTCGTGGACCATTTGGAGAACACCAAGGGCTTCAGTCTCCGCACGATGAAGTTCCTGGTGCTGGACGAGGCCGACCGCATGCTGAGCATGGACTTTGAAGAGGAGATCAACCAGATTGTGCAGCTCATGCCCACGGAGCGCAACACGTACCTCTTCAGTGCCACTATGACGTCCAAGGTGCGCAAGCTGCAGCGCGCCTCGCTCAAGGAGCCGGCCAAGGTGGAGATCACGCACAAGTTTGCCACGCCCGAGACGCTCAAGCAGCACTACCTCTTCATCCCGGCCAAGTTCAAGGACTGTTACCTGGCCTACGTGCTCAACGAGGTGGCGGGTCAGTCGGTGCTCATCTTCGCCAGCACCTGCAACGGCACGCAAAAGGTGACGCTGATGCTGCGCAACCTGGGCTTCCAGGCCATCTGTCTGCACGGCCAGATGCCGCAGCCCAGTCGCCTCGGCGCGCTCAACAAGTTCAAGGCCAAGGCGCGCAACGTGCTCGTGTGTACGGACGTGGCGTCGCGCGGACTGGACATCCCAAGCGTGGACGTGGTCATCAACTACGACATCCCCACGCACGGCAAGGATTACATCCACCGCGTGGGTCGTACGGCGCGTGCCGGACGCGCTGGCGTGGCCGTCTCGTTCGTGACGCAGTACGACGTGGAGCTCTACCAGCGCATCGAGCACCTGCTGGGCACCAAGCTGGGCGCCTACCCGTGTGAGGAAGACACGGTGCTGGTCATGTCGGAGCGTGTGAATGAAGCTCAGCGGATGGCCACGATTGAGATGAAGGAAGCGGCTGCCAACGGCACGGGCTTCAAGCGCGGTCGCTACTCTCGCGATGGCGAGGACGAGGACAATGGCGACGGAGACGAGAACAAGAAGTACAAGTCCGCCGGTCGTGTGCAGCAGCGCGGTGGCCGTGGAGGCAGTCGTGGGGGCCGTGGTGGTCGTGGAGGCCGCGGTGGTAGCCGTGGAGGCCGTGGGGGCGGTCGTGGCGGCAAACGGCATTAGACGAGCCCTCTCTACGGCGCTCCATCCTCTCGTACCAATCCTAGAAAGTGTTTCGCATCCCTTTTGCCAGTGTATGCGTGCGTTGCCGGCCTGTGAACGACTCGAGTCTTCCTATTCGGCGCGTTATCGGATCTCACCGCCAGTGCCGAGCGGGAGCAGCAGATCGGCGCCTAGACGACCCCCGCGCTGGGCTCGAGCGCTCGGGAAAGCGTTCCAGAAGCGCAGCGTCTCGTCACCCGCGCCCGTAACGATGGTCTGGCCGTCCGGCGACATGGCCAGGTAGAGCACCCGGAAGGTGTGACCCGTGAGCGTGGCCAACTTGGCCATGTTCGGGTACTTCCACACGATGATCTGGTTGAGCGAGTAGCCGTGCGTGCTCACGACCTCGTTCGCGTGACGCGCCCACATGAGGTTGCACACCTGCGAGCCCGTGTCCACGAAGGGCAGCGCCGAGAGCGACTGCGTGTTCCAGAAGCGGATGCAGCGGTCAGCCGTGCCGCCACCTGACGCCAGCAGGCCGTGTTGATGCGGCGACCACGCGATGGCCTTGACAGCCGCCGAGTGCTCGCTGAAGCGCGCCAGAGGCGTCGTGGCCGCCTCCCGCAGATTCGAGGACGCAGCGTGCACGCTCCACACGAGCAGCTTGTTGTCATTGCCGCCGGAAGCCAACTGCCGGTCGTCGAAGGACCACTTGAGCCCGCACACCTCCTGTTTGTGGCCCGCCAACTTGTTCTGGAACGGCTCGGGCGCACGCAGGTCACGCAGCAGGATGCTGCGGTCTCGACTGCCTGATGCCAGCGCCTGGGCGCTCCATGCTAAGGTCCCGACGCGCGCGACGTGTCCACTGCAGCGACGAGCAGCCAGGAGCGAAGACGACGTCAGTCTTCAGCAGGTTTTCACACAGGTTTGCAGGGAATTAACTCGCGAGTGAGAGGGGAACGTACGGCATGGTGCGAACTTTAGTGCAAGTGCTGACCTCCCAGATCTGTACGTCCCCGCTGTTGGTGCCCACGGACAAGTGTGTGCCCTGCAGCAATAGTCACCCCGGAAGGCAAGACACCCATGAGCTCTCCTACAACTCGGAATGGAGCTGCGTCTGGCCGTACGGCTGCGTGCATTGCCCTGCGAGAGACGTACCCGCTGGCTCCAAGTGACGGAGGTGACCGAGTCGAGCGGCCCGAGGTCGCAGAGCAGCGTGACCTTGCTCGTGCACGCGCTCCAGAGGTAGACGCAGGCTCCGAGCCCCACAGCTACCACGTTGGCGGACGACCAGTCCACGAGGTTGAGGTAGAAGTCGTCCTGCAGTCCAGGCGCGTCGAGCACCTTGAAAGGCGTGCGCGCAATGCGACGGCGCGTCTCGCCGCCATGCAAACCGTGCAAACCAGCGCCAAACAATCGCTGCGACGAGCCTGTCAAGCCCGTGAGCGGCATGGAGATGCTGCTATCGGCGTAGAGCGGCTGTCGAGGAGTCCGAAAGCGCAGGATGTTGCTGGACGCACCGCTACTCGGCCGTATGCACGCCGAACTCCCGCTGTAGCTGCGTACGCACGAAGTGAAGCCACTGCTAGAGCTTGGTGTGCCGTAGAGACCTCCACTGCTACGTTCTGACGCGAAGGATGGCGCAGACGACGACGAGACCGCGTGGCTGTGGCACTTGGTGCTGTAGTTGGTGTAGTGCTCGGGCGCGGGGGAGTGAATCCCAAGCAGCTCGCTCTTCAGTAGTATCGAGTAGGGCGACGAATCCATCGCATGGTGCTTGGGATCGCTGTCCATAGAGCCACCACAGGTCCCTGATGCCCCAGAGCCCGCTCCAGAACTACTTTGTAGCGAAGAACCTCGACCGGAAGAGTTGATGTCGCTTTGGTTCTGGTTGCTAGCCGATGGAAATGGGCAGGTAGAGAAAGCGTGAGCCTTTGCCGCATTGCTAGCCGCACCCAAAGAACTGAAAACTAGCCGAACTAGCGGTACCTGAAGCGCTGTGGAGGGTCTGTCGTGAGTTCGAAGCCGGCGTCGAGCTTGGTGGCCACTCGCGACGGGATGAACCTGTCGCTGTAGATGTGCTTGGACCTGATGCAATGCACACCGAGGCGAGGATCGACGTTAGTTGAGCTCAATTCAGCAACTAGTGAGGCGTCAACCAACCAAACATCCTTTCGTTGGTGCTGCGTTACCGCTTGGCAGTTCGGTGGGGCAGCGTCTTGCCGTAGCTGAAGCTGTTCTCGCCTGAAAACGACGATAAGCGAGTCTCATACTGGTGGTGCAATGGCTGCGCTGTCGTCCCGGACAGCAAGTGAGCGTCACGGCCCATGCTAGCGCTGCTGCTGCTGCTGGAGAACCTGCGCTTCCTGGTCAGGGCTGCAAGTATGGGTGTTGAAGCTGCGGTTGTCTCCGAGGCCGACGCGATCGCAAAGTGCGCGAAGCGGGGCGTCTTGTCCACGCAGGCCATGCTGGAAATACCGCCGCGAAGGTTGGGATTGCGCTCAGTGCAGCGCGTTTCGACGACAGATGCAACCACTGCGAGGTCTCAGGCAGCGCGCAGAGCAAAGCACGCAGTCTCCAACGTGAGCTGACTCGGCGAGACGGACAACGGCCCAACGAGGGCGTGAACCGGCCCACACGCTCGCTGCTGCGGGTCGCACTGGAAAACCACACCGCGGGCAAACCACAAATGGTAAGCAACGCCCAGTTCGCTGCGCAAATGCGATGGCGCGGCCGCCTCCGCCCTTACTACTGGCCTCTCTAGTGGGTGCTGGAGCGAGAAAGCTAAAGCGGGCAGGCACTGGAAGCCCAGACCCAGGGCCAGGCCTCGGGGTCGCGTCCCGCTGCAAATAAGGCCGCGAAACGCGAAACCGCGCGAGGCCAGCGACCGAGACTGGTCTGGCTGGTCCGACGCTTCTGGCCCAGCTCACTCGGCCTCTTTTGGGGGAGTCAGTCAGTCAGACCAAGACGTGGAAAGATCGTGCTGTGGGCGACGATAGACGAAGGACCGGGAGCAGGCCGCCTCTGGTCTCTTAGCAACGCCTCTGCGCTTCCAAAATGGCAGCTCCAGGGTAAAACGGAGCGAATGATGGCGACGCACAGAAGGCTCGGAGACACGTGTCTTTACTATGCAAACCTGTCGAGGTGAGATCTACACGACGAGTCAGGGGAGTCGCGTTGCTATCTCTCCCAGTCTCCAAGCTTCAAGGCGGAGATGGCTGCGTCGGACGAAGCTGCAGCGTGGTGGCGGAGGGCGCGGACTTTTAAAGCGCGCCGCCTCCCGGAGAGAAGACAGAGGTTCTCATGCTGCATTGCTTCCTTGTCAGCTAGTTTGCCTAGCCAGGGCGTCAGCGTCACCCGTCGTCTCCCGAGCAGGACGTCGCTCTCCCGTGCCACGTGGGCCACCGCAGCGCACGACTAACATGGCGTTGCTGCCTTCGTCCCAGCTCACGCCAGCTACTCAACGCAGCGTGTTCAACGCAACTAGGCACGACATGCCAGCATTCAGTGCTCGCCTTCTTCATCGCGTCGTTTCGTTATCAAGTCTGACAAGAGAACCCAAGCGTCAAGGGGCGCCATCTCGTCGATGTATCAGATTCCACAGGTCCGTCCGTAGCCATCCGATCTAAGCAATCTATTAAGCCATGTCTTGGCTAACGCTACTGTTACCTGCTCTGCGGCTGGGCACCCACCGTCTGCCTCCATGGCCGCAGGCCCACGACGCGGAAGATCAGTTTGTCTACTCCCCGCTGTCAAGTGCACAAAGTCGGGAGCCAGCATCGGTCTTACTGTACCAGCAGCAGTCGAGAAGGTTGGCAGCCACACTGAACCGCATGCTAAGCTGCTGAGTCGTCGCTGGAACTTGCGCTGCTGCTGAGGGTGGCGCTGGCGTCGTCGAACGAGCAGAGCTGCAGCTGCAACTGCTTGCGGAAGGACGTGATGGCCTGCTGGTCGATCTCGGCGTTGATCTCCTCGCCGCTCTGGCCGCGACCACACTTGTCCGCGTACAGCAGGCAGGCCACGCCGCAGTCGAAGCCGCTCACCTGCTGTTTGTGCGTGATGGCACTCACAGTGCGGGCCAGCCAGCCCTCTTGCTGCGGGTAGCAGGTTTCCAGCCACTCGATCACCGCGCGAGGCACCGAGCGGTACGAGATGCCCGTGCGCGATGCCAAGCGACCCATGGGCTCGAACAATTGGAGCCGCGGCGTCGGCTGCAGCTGCACGCGGAAGAGGTTCCAATGGATGCGCCCCACGTTCACAATGAACACGATGGGCGTGTCGCTGTCGTAGTCCACGAGGCGACCCAACACGTCGCGTACCTGGTAGTCGCGCTGGGAGCGACAGCGGCGTCGGTGGCGGCTCCACGGTGCTCCGCCGCCAGCGCCATCTGCACTCACTGCCTCCAGATGAAAGCTGTAGAAAGCGGTGGGCAGGAAGTGCACCGCCGGGTACAGGTTGGCGAACTTCCAGAGCATGAGGTCGATGAGCGTGCCCGTGAGCCAGCTCGTCTCGTCGATGCGGTCTTCCGGCCCGAATGCTGACTGCAGCAAGCAGTAGCGCGACCGCTTCACGTCCTCGCCTCCACCAGCATCAGCGCTCTCACTACCCGCTAGCGGCCGCTTCTTCGTTGTCGCCGAGCTTCCTGTTGCCGCTGCAGACAGGACCGGTCTTTCTCGCCGTCCCAGCGCCTGTGGCCTCTTCCGGGGCGACGCATACCTGCAGCTGGCCGTAAAGGTATTTGAACCCGTGGCTTCCGCCGTCAAACTGCGCTTCGCGTCGCTGTTGCCGTCGTGAACGCTGTCGGAAGTCGTCGCGCAGCTCTCCGCGTTGGATTTGTCCATAATAGGCAAACGCGTCTTGCGGCAGCGGGTCTCGCCTTGGACACCGCGCGAGGCTGGCGGCGCCACCGACGCGAGGGAAGGCTTCTTGCGCGAGCGCGCCTGCATCGCGCGGTTGCGGAGGCGCATGACCCACAAGGGCGAGCAACCGAGCGAGCACGTAGGTGTGCTTCGCGTGGCCTTCTTCCTTCTAATCCAGGCTGCCTGCGACGCGACCAACAGCTTTCTTCCGAATGATCAATTGAGAGAGGGACGATGGCCAAGACGCCGGTACCTGCCGATTTGAGCGGATAGCATTTCGTATCGCCGTTTTTAAGCTTTACTTTGGCTCATAATATGTTGACCCCATATCCGTCGTGCAACGAATCCACTCGGCGCTCTACTACTGCCGAGAGAGTCGATAGACTCGTGCAAAAGCACGTATCCCCCTTTCAAAAAGAGACGGCGATGGCGTTGGCATGCGCATTGGCTATGCCGCCGCAGAAACGAAGATCTCTAATACAGAAGCCGCCGGCCAAGTGATTTCAACCCGAGTTGGACGCCTCTTGTGGCTGTATCATGCATGCCTGCCGGATCCTCGCGATGGGTTGCTGATCTTGTGCTCAGTTCACTCGACGCTCTTGCCCTTCCAAAACTTGCTGAGATTGCCACGACGTCAGGCCAACTTGGACGAGCTACCTAGGTAGTGCGTAGCTTCAATTGATCCATTGCGTACGGGTCTGGGTTTCAGTTTGGTTGGGGACACAGGACACAGAAGCCCCCCCCTTGACCAATGCCTCCGCGTGATGGCACATTACAAAATAGATAAAGTAATGAGTGCGGGCGCTGCTCACTGTAGCATGATGCAAGACCAGCAAGTGGGGTCCGCGGTGTTGCGGCACTACTACAAACCGGAATGCCTCCGGGACGCCCTTAATCCGGCGTCTATCGTTTTTTAAACAGGTGTTTTCAGGCTGGACGCCAGGTTCGGCGTTCTCAGCAGCCCCCGGTTATTCTTCCAAACAAGCGCGATTTCCACCAATCGGATTTGTATCCAGAAGCTTTTCGCCAATCACGTCGCCGTCGGCTGAGTGGGTGCTGCAAGCTACAAGCCAAAGCTCGCACTTCCATAAACATGTATTTCTATGCACAATGTCGAGTATTTGGTATGACAAATTAACCCAGTTTAACAGCAAAAGCCGGTCACTTCCCAAGCTATCGAACGCATCCGGCTCCAGGCAACCCGAAATGTATCATTGTACCGAGGTATGCAGTATTACAGATTTATCCAACGGGGGTCACTGCTCCAGCTCGACGGCCGCAATCATCGCCTCTCATTCCACCACCAGTATCAATCCCGCCGGAAGCAGCACAGGGCCACTGAGCAGCTAGATACCTCGCTGCGTGACGCCTCCCACCGACCGCCTCCGTCGCCGCACCACTTGTTCGCCAACCCACGCCTCTAATACGTCCCCGGTGCGTGCCACACACAGCGCAGTAACCGCTGCTTCTTCCCGTGCCGCTCGAGGACTCGGAGGGTACGTGGTCGACCCAGGAGACCTGTTGGCACTCGCGAGAGATTTTCTCCACCCACAGCGCAGCAGCAATGGCCAAGCCCACGCCCAAGCAGTCGGCAGTGGAGTCGTCCAAGGAGCTGCGCGCGCTCAAGCAGCGCGTGCGCCACCGCACTCTGGGGGACGGCAAGTCCACCTACTTCGGCAAGTATGTCTCGCAGGAGGGCTCCGAGAAGCTGCTCACGTACGAGTATCACGGCTCGGACAACTCGCTCATCTACAAGCACGTGCTCACGCCCATGAACAACTTTCTCGTGGAGCTTCTGCCGCTCTGGCTCGCGCCCAACCTCGTACGTTCCGCGCGCTTGAGCTGCCAACTTTGCCCGCGTCTACTTGTTCTACAACATCGCTCTCACCTCCATCTGCTGTGCATTGCGCAATGTACCGACAGATCACGCTCATCGGACTGATTCTCGTAGGCGGCTCGCACACGCTCTTTGTGTTTTACTGCCCGTTCCTAGAGGGCGACGCACCCTGGTGGCTCTGCGTGCTGGCGGCCGTTGCGCTCTTCTCGTACCAGACGCTGGACAACCTGGACGGCAAGCAAGCCCGCCGCACAGGCTCGTCATCGCCGCTGGGTCTGCTCTTTGACCACGGATGTGACGCGCTCAACGTGACCGTGGGCACGCTCACGTTCTCCAGCGTGCTGCAGCTGGGCACGACCTGGAAGACGCTCTCGTTCGTGCTCAGCGCGCACTTTGTCTTCAACTTCGCCACGTGGGAGGAGTACTACTCGGGCTCGCTGCAGCTGCCGATCATCAACGGGCCCACGGAGGGCATCCTCATTGGCGTGGCGCTCAAGCTCTTCACAGCCGCCGTGGGCATCGGCTTCTGGACGGAGGAGCTCATCCCGGGCGTGCAGAACAACTCGCTCTTCGTCATCGCGACGGTCGTCAGCACCTTCTTCACGCTCGCTACAAAGTGCGTTCTCGATTGCGGTGGCCAGCGCAGCGTAGCTCCAGCAAAGTGGACTCATGAGCCCTTGCATGTGTGTGTGTTTCTGTATCGCTGTGCTGCGTCACAGTGTGGTGAACGCTCTGCACGCGGCCATCCTGCGTAAGGACTCGGTGCTGGTGGCCTTGACGCGACTCGTGCCCTTCCTCATCCTCAATACGCTGGCGGGGCTCTGGGCCACATACTCGCCCACCAACATCTTCGCCACGTACCCGCGGCTCTTCCTCTGGATGCTCGGACTGCTCAACAGCAAGCTGGTGGTACGTGTGGACGGACACGCAAGATCTCTTCCGGCTGCAAAGACTGCTTCTATCGACGTGCTAACCGTCTTCTCTGTGATATTGCGACGTTGACTGCGCTAGCTGCACTTGATGCTGGCGCACCTGTGCGGGGAAGAGTACCACCCATTCCGGAAGACGCTGGTGCCGATCTTCTACGTGGCCGCACACGCCTGTTTCTGCCTGGTGGAAGAGGTCTACGACGCCATTGACGAGGGGCTCATGGTCAAGGAGTTCTTCTTCATCTCTTTCGTGGCCTACGTGCACATCGTCATCACCGTGGTGTGGGAGGTCAAGAACGTGCTGGGCGTCGACGTGTTCACGATCCCGTACGACCCGCAGCCCAAGGCCAAGTCCAAGTCGTCGTAAACGAGACCAAAATGAGCAACCCCCACGCCGTCGCCACCTCCAGGTCGCAATTGTCGTCTTTCTCCCGAGAAAACACGTCCATAGAACCCAGACTTTTCATAGAGCAGCACGACTGAAGCGATTCGCCTAGAGACTGCTCCGGCCAGCTCTAGGTTCGCCTTCTATCCCTCCCCCCTTCCGGCGTCTAGACGAGCTTGCCGGCCATGATTGAGCCCCACATGAGCGCACCCAGCCACTTGTTGGAGGCGAAGCGCTCCTGCAGATTGAGCGGGTCGTCCAGCTTGGCCGTGTTCACCTGCCAAGCCAAGTGCGCCGCGCCGCCCGAGAGGCCCAGGAAGAAGGGCCAGTCCAGCCCAGCCATGTAGCCGGCCGTGCCAAAACCTGCCACCGCCAAGGCCGAGAAGGCATTGAGCACGGGCTTGGTCTTGTCGCCGAATAGCAGTGCCGTGGAGCGCACGCCGATCTGCACGTCGTCCTTCTTGTCCTGATGCGCGTACAGCGTGTCGTAGACGATGGCCCAGGCCACGCCACCGGCGTAGAGTGGCAGCACCGTGGCCCAGTCGCACGAGCCATGCACGGCCGCCCAGCCCAGCAAGGCGCCGTAGTTGAACGTGAGCCCCAGGAAGGCCTGCGGCCAGTAGGTGAAGCGCTTCATGGCCGGATAGGCGCCCACAAGCGTGAGCGATGACGCGCCCAGCGCCACGCTGTACCAGTTGAGCTGCAGTAGGATCGCCAGCCCCGCGGAGAGCTGCGCTGCCAGGAAACCCCAGGCTTGAGGGTACGTGAGCGCGCCCGAGGCCAGCGGCCGCTTGTTGGTGCGTTCCACCTGCTTGTCGAAGTCCTTGTCCCACATGTCGTTGATGGTGCAGCCGGCGCTGCGCATGATGAAGGCACCCGTGCCGAAGAGTGCCAGCAGCCCCAGATCGGGCAGTTGGCCCGCGGGTGCAGCCAGCGAGATGCTCCAGAAGCACGGCCACAGCAACATGTACGTGCCGGCGGGGCGGTTGATGCGAGAGAGCTGGATGTACGGCAGCATCCAGGACGGGCAGTTGCGCTCGGCCCACGTGTCCTTCTCGATCTGGAACGCGTCACTCGCCGGCGTGGACGGAGCCACCGACTTCGTCTGCTGCTTCTTGTACTTTTCCCTGGGAGGAAGGGCGGTGTACCAGGCCTTCTGGGCGCCAATGCAGCTAGTAGCCCCACATCCGCCCGTGTGCGTCACGGCAGTACAGGGCACGCTCCAAGCCGACGGGAAGCGCGGCACGACAGAGCGAGGGCGTCGAGCGCGTGGAGACAGTTGTCCCTGCAAATGCAGCACCGTCGCAGCGCTCTGCGCGACGCGGAGCTGTGCCGCAGAGCGCCCCAAGCGCAGGTGGAGCAGCCCCAGCATGAGCGTCGTGGTGATCAATCGAACGGGCGGCTTGGACTGTCCGAATGGTGGACTTGACTCACACGGAATGTCGCTCGACGGTCGTGGGAATGTCGGGTGAAGGTTGACCAATTAAAACCGGTGATCAATGTCCTTAAATCAGACTACAAACGGATTTAAGTGACCAATCAGAGCGCGCGATCTTTAACGGTTTTGGGGGAACTTCAACCATGACATGGCAATAGCCTGTCGTCGGCTCCTGGGTCTGCTTGATCTCCTGCTTCGTTGCCCTGGGGCCTACCATCGAAAACTTTACCTCAGCCGTGGGCACAGCGGGGCAGGATTGCGAGCCCTTGGGCAAATGTCGACGGCGAAGCTGACCTGCTGCGTCCTCTCGCTCGAGGAAGGACCAAGTAAGAATGATGGCTCAGGAAAATGGCTACACGACGTGCTGCGAGGTTGAAGGACAAAAAAACGATCTTCTCTAAGAAATGGCTACGTGTTCCCAAGAGTGGCACCTCTCATAGTAACAAGGTCAAATCTGTCAGACTTCTCGGTTCACCCGCTGTCTCTGCAGATGGCGAGGATTGGGACCAATCCGCCAGCATGCCACATGGGCTACGTGGCCATCAGACGGACTCCGTCTCCGATAGCATGGTGCCTTTCCGGGCGTTGCACCCTAATACTCGTCTTGGTTATAGCTCTCCAGACTGGCATTGCCAACGCGAAAAACATTGTTTCGTGGCCCCCGCTGGCCCAATGCGCCCGCCACCCACAGTGCGCTCACATGCCCCGAGAAAGTGCATCCGCGATAGAACCCGGTGCCTCAATAGCTTTACCTTCCTGGGCCACCATAGCCAGCGTAAGATATCCCAACGAGACAGTACACCGC
>JAADYJ010000967.1:0-12353 GCA_023338205.1 Halophytophthora polymorphica
TGTCAAATTCATTAGCACCCCTTCAAATTCGCTTGACTTCGGTGTGGCCCACATAATATAAAATCAGACGAGTACCTAGTTGTAGTTAAAGTCTCAGCAATACACTTGCTGAAACAATTTAAAGTTGCAGTAACGCCCTCCCACAATGTCTTTGTTGAAATTGTCGGTGGGAATTTCCAGTCTTCAGGTGCATGACGGGGAAGTTGACCATCCGACCAATCCCAAGTCTTCCAGCGGACGTAGCGTCTGTTGTCTCTCGCTGGTGGTTATGAAGCAGGGCGCTCGCCGCGTATCTCCGTCAAAATGTCTTCTCGAACGGCAGCAATCAGATCAGCAATTTCGGTGCGGGTGATGGGGGCCTCTGAGCGCTCTTGGCCTCTCTCGACTACAGTAGAACCGCTTGCTGTCAGTTTGTCTTCAATGGCACTCAAGCGCTTTGCAATCACTACATGAGGAGGAACGCCCGTTAAATACATTCCAGCGTATACAGTATCACTCTCATGTAGCGTAACGGTCGAACGTATAACATGGTCAACAAGGGATTCTGGGTAAACACTCTCGCTTGGAAAAGAGGGTGGCCAGACGGAAGACTCATGCGCAGAAATTCTTCGTGGTAGATTAGCGACGCCAGTAAATACGGGAATGCGCTCCGGATGGCGACGGGGTAGTTGATATAGTTCGGCAACACAATTTCCCAAAAGTTGGTATCTAGCACGAAGCTGGGATCTCGTTTGAAGTGCGGTGGGAGGGTGGCAAACTTCTCGTCGCTATAGGGAAGTCCACTAAGCATCCTGCCGCAGAGTTGATCTGCACCTACCGATGCTTGGATATATCCGTCGCTGACTTTTCCCAATGTTTACCCCATATGAGAGTTTACTGCCATAGCATTGGCACCTTGACCTTGCCCAAGAGCATATGCAGAGCTTCCCTTTCGAACGCTGTGAGGTCCAATGCCGTCAATTGGGCAACCCAGTCTCGCCACGTCGGCTCTAATGCGGCTAATACTACCCGCAAAAGTGCACGAAATCTGTTGCTGCAATTTCCGCCGGCGAATAATTGCCGTGCGCTAGCCGTGCGCGTTGGCTCCGAGAAGAGTAAAACTGCAACCGAGAGAACCAGACAAACGGCAGGTTCGTACGGATTAGCGCACACGTTTTTCCAAAACCGAGCGTCGCCCTTCGAGTCCACTTTATGTCCCTGTTCTTGTATCTGCAAATGGTCTCCAAACCACCGAATGTGTCGAAGTGTGATCTGTTCGAACGTGTGCGAACAGCTCATCACGTTCCCGAGCAGAACCAATAAACTTCAACTAAATACACCACAAGACCAGCCGCTCGTTCCCGGTAGCAGTGACATCGTCTTTTTCGCCAGCCCGACATAACCAGGGTAGGGCAGCTCGATCTCTTCCTCTGACGGCTTTAGTGTCCCCAGTCTCCGCAAGTCGTTGATCACTTTTTTATATCCCGCTAGAGACTACGATATGCTCTCATCCAGCTCTGCGTCAATGTCGAGACCTTTGCTTCTGTACAGATACGCTAATGCGCTGCGGAAGTTCATGAGTGTGCTCAACGCGCACGGTTCGCGTCCTGGCTCCGTGATTTCTGCGTCCTCGGATTCCTGCGCTTCCAGTAGTGGCATCCCCGGCTCGCATAAAACCTGAAGAACTGCAACGCCACGGTAGGGTCCAATGGTACAGTGATCTCATCGTGGTCAAGCCCGTCCGCGCGATGGTTCTCCAGCCACTTCCGGAGCGTACGCAAGCAGTAGTCACAACTCGTTGTCGACTCACGAGCATCGGTAGTCCCCATGAACACGTCTCCCGGATCGGTGAGCGTGGTTAGTGCCTCAGTGCCCGCACTAGCTACTCCTGGCGCAGCTATCGCTATGGAAGTCACCTTCTTTCTTCTTGGTCTGCCCACAGCCATCGCGTCCTGTCGCCGCGTGCCTTGAAATGGTAAGCAAGATCCCACGCGCCGGCTAACTTGGTTTTATAGAGGAACAAAAAGTACACGAGGCCGTACTACGGGTAACGTCAGTTCTAAATCGCGTTCTGTGTCGCAGTTCAATGTGATGGCTACATGTAGCCATCGAGGAGGCAGCAAAGAGCTTTGTGGTGGTAGATTACAGTGATTCTCGGCGTGGGTGCCGCGCTTGCAGGCGCTTCCGACGACCCCCGCGGGGCCACGGCAGAGCACGGCCAGAGTATAAAAAACGAGGTCGCGGCCAGCGTGTGACGCGCCGGTACACGTCGCGCACGTCGCCGTCCGACGCCAATTAGATAGCCGAGCGTCGTGCGGTCGGGTCGAGAGAGCTACACGCTGCTCGTCGCGCTGCTGCTGCGGGTCGCGGCTCAGAAAATGTACCGCGCGACGGACCAGAGCATGTCGGCGTCCTTGGCGCGCATCTCGGCCTCTTCCGGGTCCAGCGACTCGCTCACGGCCGTGACGCTCACGTTGCGCTCGCGCTTGCTGGGCGCCACGCTGTCGCTCTCCATGTCCACATCGCCCAGCGCCGTGGCCCACACGATGCCTTCTCCGCTCTCGATACTCGAGTCGTCCGTCACTGATAACTGCCGCTTGGGTCTCGAGGCAAAGGCCGAGCCGCCAGACGAGCCTTTTGGTGATGACGGTGGCGAGATGGCGGCGCTGCACGTGAAGAAGCGGATGACGCGCTCCACGAGCCCCGCGGACGCCTGCTGTCGCAGCTCCACGACCTCCGCCCGCCTGGCCACAAGCGCCGCCTCCAGCTCCACGACCCGCTGGGCGGTCTGCTTGGCCTCCACCTTCACCTGGTCGTACAGCGCCTGCAGCTGGTGCATCTGCAGTCGCGTGCGCTTGGCGTCGTCCTGCGCCGCGTCCAGCTGGCTCGCCATGCCTGCCACGCGCGCCACGAGTCCCGTGTTGTCCTTCTCCAGGCGCGCCACGTGGATGGCCTGGAGCTGGCGACTGAAGAGCCCCACGACCTTCACCTTGAGGTAGGCCGCGCGCCAGCGCTGGCGCGCCAATCGCTTCTTCTTGAGCGTCAGGAAACGCGTCTTGGCGATCATGGCGCGCACTTGCGCCTGCACCACCAGCACGCTGCGCTTGCGCCGCACCGTCTCGTAGAGCCAGAGGAAGCCGCGCTTGGCCAGGTACTGCGCCGTCACCTTTTTCCAGCGCTTCTGCAGGTAGATGACGCGCTGCAACGGGCCTAGCCACTTGAGCAGCCAGCGCTGCGGTGGTGGCAGGTACGGCTTCTTGAGCAGCTTGTCCAGCAGCACCATCTTGTGGTCCGGGAGGTCCTCGTACGCGTGCATGATCTGCGCCTGGTGCGCCATGCGCGTCCACAGTCGGTGCATGCGGAGCTGTACACGCACTTTGCGCACGCGCTGGCGAGCCAAATGCTGACGCACAAGGCACTGGATGATCGTGGCGCGGCGGCGGAACCGGACGTCCTCGAAGACGCGCTTGAACGTGTTGAAGGTGATGACGGCCGTGGCCACGCTGATCCAGCGCTTCTTGCGCAGGTAGAGCAGCATCTGCTGGCCGAGGCGCTCAGCCGAGGACGGCGCCGGCGTCAGGAGCTTGTCCAGCAGGTCGATCTTGCCCGTGCGGAAGAACAGGCGTGAGTCACCGAGGCGGTAGGCGGCCGTGGGAAAGTCGTAGGCCCAGAGGATGGCCTGCGTGAAGAGCTTGTCGTTCGAGTCGAAGCGCCGGAAGACCTCCCAGGGCAGCATGCTGCGGTAGACGTCCACCACCTCGGCGTACAGGATGCGCGTGGGCAGCCCCACGCGCAGCACCTCGCAAGCCTGCACCGTGCCCGAGCAGCGCAGTTGCTCCACCACAAAGGGCCGGTCGAAGACGCCGGCCTGCATTTGCGTGTTGGGCTTGATGCAGCGCACAAAGTTGCAGCTCGTGCCCTCGAGCTCCGTCGTGAGGCCCTTCATCTGCGTGGAGAAGAGATTGGACGTACTGCCGCCCTTGAGCCGCTTGGACGAGGCCGAGCCGCCCCCCATGGACTGCAGCGCCGCCGTCTTGGTGGACATGCTCGACAGCGAGCGCGCGCGGTTGCCACTGCCGCTGCGACTCGTGCCCGTGAGGTCCTGCAGCACGCGCGAGGCCGAGTTCTTGAGCAGCTCCTCAAACTGCTCCGAGATAATGTTGTTATTCTTGTCCACGAACGAGTCGATTGTGTACGAGACCGTGCCGGCGTAGTGCCGGATGAGGAACGTGTCGCGCGCGTCCTTGGGGTGCGGCGCCGGGAAGCACGGGTGCCGCTTGAAGAGCGTGTGCAGCCGCTCGTTGAGCTTGCGGTCCGACGGCATGGGCAGCCGCGACACGTTGTCGATGGTCACGAAGAGCCCACCGTGGCGACTCGCAATCAAGTTCAGGCACTCGCGGTTGTCCGTGTACGTCACGAGCTCGCCACTGGGTTCCACTTGCTCGGCCAGGAAGTCGATCTCGCTGGCCGCGACGCCCGGGGGCTGGAGCGCGAGCGACTGGCCGGCCAGAGGCAGTGGGAAGGAGAGCGAGTGGTTCGTGGGGTGGTAGATGTGCTCGCTCTTGTAGAGCTCCTGCTCGGCCTCGAAGATGCACGAGTTGAAGAGGCTCTGCAGCGTCTCGTTGGCGTAGTTGATGAGCAGCTGCTCGAACGAGTTGCGGTTCTTGGGCTCAAAGTCCTCGAAGCCAAAGATGTCGAGCACGCCAATGTAGGGCACCACGTCGCTGCGGAACGAGTCGTAGTCGAGCGCCGAGGCGCACTCCCACATGAGCCACGTGAATGTATGCTCGTAGATGCTCTTGGCGATCGTGTCGCGCGAGTACACGGCGTTGCGCGTGTCCCGCTTGGCAAAGTAGATGGAGTTCCGCCGCGAACCGCGCGACATGATGATGCGCTTGAGCAGGATGCACTCGGTGAGCTGCTCCCTCGAGACGCCCAGCAGCTCGGACGCGTGGCGCAGCGCGGCCTGCGACGCCGCGTCGTCCTCGCGGATGCAGGCCGTCTCGCCCTCCGACGTGTCCTCCGTGCTAATGTGGATGTTGCCCATGTGCAGCAGCCCCGCCACGAGCCGGAAGATCTCGTGCTGCGCGCTCTCGCGGATGCCGATGAACTGCAGCGCGCCGCGCAGACTGCGGAAGTTGGCGGCGTCGTCCACGAGCTCCGAGCGCAGACAGCCCGACTGGTTGAGGTACGCGTAGGCCTCCGGGCGCTTGGGCTGCAGGTGGAAGGCGCGCTCGAGGTACTCGACGTCCTCCGAGTGCAGCAGCTCGTAGAAGACGTGGAAGTTGCGCTCGCCCTGCGGCTGGAACACGAGCCGCGACTTCTCCAGCAGGTACGTGTCGATGCTCGCGCCCGAGAGCTCGTGCGTGTCGCTCGAGAACTGCAGCCGCATGTACTTGCCGAAGCGGCTCGAGTTGTGGTTGCGGTGCGTCTTGGCGTTCCCGAACGACTCGAGGATCGGGATGGTCTCCATCAGCCGCTCCCCCACGGCCACGGGCGAGAGCTTCCCGCCATTACTGGACTGCGGGTACGACATGGCCAAGGTGGCCGAGCCTGGCGGCGGCATGCAACCGAGCATGACGTCGTCCGAGCTGCCGCCGCTCGAGCCATTGCCCGTGAGCTCCGGCTCGAGCTCGTCCTCGGACGCGCAGGACGACAGCGCCGGGTTGTGCACGGCGCGCATGGTGAGGAAGTCGAGGATGATCTTGGACGTCTCCGTCTTGCCCGAGCCGCTCTCGCCGCTGATGATGATGGATTGGTTCTGCATCACGGCGCGCACGGCGCAGAGCTGGCGGTACGCGTTCTCGGCAATATGGTACGGGTGCGGCGGGCACCGGTCCAGCGGCTGGCCCACGAAGAGCAGCTTGTCCGGCTCCTCCAGGTACTTGAGCGGGTTCACGGCGATGAGCACGTTGGCCATGAACGTGTACGGCCGCTGGTTCTGCAGCGACGCGCGGTCCTCCAGGTTCTTGGCCAGCGCAGCCTCGTGTAAGTAACGCAGCGACGTCATGTCGGCCGCAGTGCTGCGTGTGTTGAGTGCGTCATGTAGCACGCAGAGGCGAGCCAAGGGTTAAACGCGCGGGTAGAGGGGTGATACGTTGCGGCAAAGCGCCAAGTGACGCACCTGAAGAGCGGGTTGGCGGCGTATAGCGGCGTGGAAGTGAGGTCCAGCTCCTCGGGCGCGGCCGCAGTGTGGCCGGCCTCGGCCTCGGCCTCCGAGGGCGCGAGCGGCTCGCCGGTGGCCTCGTCGATGGGCACGAAGGACGCGGCGTGGCCGCCCGCGCGGACGGCCACCACTTGGCCCAGCGACCAGCCAAAGGCGCCGGCCTGCTTCCAGTAGAGGTCGCCCACGCGCACCTTGGGCACGGCCATCTTGGCGTTGGCCTCTTCCTGCGGCTGCGTCTGTGCCTGCGGCTGCACGGTCGAGGGCGCCGCGCCCCAGCTCTGCTTCTTCTTGATGGGCGGCGGCGTGGACGCAGAGGTGGCGCTGGCGCTCGAGACTGGGCCGCCGTGCAGCCCGGGCGCCTTGCGGCCGGCCAGCCCCGCGAGCCCGCCGCTCACGAACGTCATGGACTGCGGCTACAGTCCTGCACAGAGGCGATGCTACCGCTAGGCGAAGGTGGAGGAGGAGGCGAAGGTGCTGCTTTCTCCGCTTGGCTTGGCGCTTTCGCGACTGCGGCTTGCACTGGTGCGGCCAGCAGTTGCGGCCGCCTTTCGAATTTCGAGAGAATACACTTGGCGCCGAGCCAGGACCCCGCGGCAGAACGGACGACATGGCGCTATTTTCGGCGTTTAGAGTGTTGTAGATTGGGCGATTGCAACGCCCGCGCGAGTGGTCTGGACCTGGCGGGGGAGCGGACTTTGCCTGTCTAGCAACGCTGCGTGGAAGTTGCACTGGCGGTGCTATGGACACTGCATGGAGCGCTCTTGATGAACCGCGCGTGCAGCGCTCGTCCAGGTCGGCACGACGTGCCTGGGCATGCGTGGTCGGCCCCGAACCGGCCGTCGCGGCCGTGAAGCGAGCATGCCGTCGGCAACGCCACGAGCTGGACTCGTTCGTTTAGGCGTTTTGCAGGTTGCGAATTGGGCGTTTTGGCGCTGGTCAGCCCGAAATGCTGATATTTAGACAGAAAACACAGTTGAACCGCTGGGAAAAATAGAAAGGCGGGCTGCGATTGGGCGAAAGTGAAACCGAGCCGTAGTGCGCCCGCCAACTGCGGGTCGCCCGCTTCGCGGCTTGGCTTGGCGCCACCAGGCCAGCGAGCTAGAGGAGGTCTTGGCTTTAGAACCGTCGACGCCTACCTATCTGTCTGGGCTGGGGCAGTGCGCAGCAGCGAAAAGGAGATGCTGGTCTTCTTGCAAACCGCTTGATCTACAAGCGAGTTCTAGAGATTTAAACCGTGGCACTCCATTTTGGTGGCATCCGCATAGAGATGCGCCTACGTTCGAACCGTCAACTGACTCCTTTCGATCGGAAGCGAGCCGCGATGACTGCCTTCCAGCGCGGCGTCCTCCGGGGCGTTTCATTCCATGCATACTGCTGCCGCGCCCCCACGTCGCGGAGCTGGTGCTCAGCTTCCTCCTCCGGACGTTAGGCACCCAGGTCTGGGTTCTCTCGCTGGGTTGGCTGCTTCAAGCTTGAGCACCTTTTGGCAGGGGAATGTGAGTAACGAGAGCCGTGCCGCATATGTTCCACCCACGCGTTGCACTTTGCGCACCAAAAGGCGCGTGTCTGCGGCCAAGCCATCCCCAGCCCCAAATGGCCTAACCGGATACGCTGACGCCACTCACTCGTCTTCCACTTCTTCGTCTTCCTCCTCCTCACTCGAGCCTTCCTCGAGCGTCATGAGCCCCAGCAAGATGCGCCTGCAGACCTGCCGCTCGTGCGCGCTGAGCTGCGCGGCCGCCACCGTAGACGCCCCCGCGTCCGCGTCCTCGGCCCTGGCCAGCGCATCGCTGTAGCGCTTGTCCTTCTCACGCAGCAGCTGGGCCAGTGCGTCGTAGAGCTGCTCGGCCGGGAGCTGCGCGCCCAGCACGAAGCTCAGCAGCGCCTCGCCCAGCCCAAACTCGCGCTCCGCGTCGCCGTGCAGCAGGAAGAAGAGCGCGTCGACGTCCTCCTCGCCCGGCGCGGGGCCGCCCACCTTCCGCCGCTTGGCATTGGCCTTGCCTTTGCCCTTGCCCGACGTCTTCCCGCCCTGGCGAACCTCATCTCCGTCTTCGTCTTCGTCGTCGTCGTCGTCGTCGCTCTTGTCCAGCGCCGCCAGGGCGCCAAAGGCGGCCGAGAGCTCTGCACTCGTCACGCGGATGCTGTCGGACGCCACAGGCGCCGGCAGCACGAAGCCATAGCGGCACAGCAGCTGCAAGCCAAGCACAAGTCGCTCGCTCTCGTCAGCCCTCCAAGTGTCTCGCTGACTGGCCAAAACACTCGCCTTACCTGCGCGTTGGAAAGTTCACCGTACGAGATCGTGACCGCCTCGCCCTTGGCCACGGCTCGCAGTGTGGTCAGCTGCAGCAAAGCAGACAGAACGGAGCCCAGCACCTCATGAGGAGGAGCACAGTGGCATGGGATCCGCCAGCGGGTAACGCACCTGGAAGCTGCCGTGCTCGCTCTTCTCGATCTGCGCCGCCGGCTCCACGTCATGGTTGGCCATGTCGATGACGGGCAGCAGCGTCGGCTCCTGTGCATCCGCGATCGTGAACGCCCTGCGAGCAAGAAGCAGCCGAGCGCGTCGTCAGCGAAAGTAATAGACTGACGATGCCTGGCTGGATGCAGCCAGCGTATCCTACCTCGAGGACACGACGGTGTAGGCCCATACGAACCGCTCTAGCGTCGCGTGCGCGGCCGGCCACAGCGTCGGGAACTGCTGCGCCAGCGGCTCCACGAACCGCGAGTACATGCTGAGCACCAACTTGCGGTCGATAATGGGGAAGCTGCCGCATCAAACCACAGTGAGCGTGTGATACAGTAAGACGCACTAAAGGGCAAGCAGCGATCGTACGCGGCCGTGTGCTGGAGCATGGCACGTGCCTCGCTCTCCCAGGTCATGGGCAGCGGAATGTGGGCCGGCAATTGCGCAATGTAGCCGTGGAAGGCGCTCTCTTGGCCGCGCGAGCACTCGTTGAGCAGCGCCAGCGTTGTCTGCAGCGTCGGACTCAGCTGCAGCGCCGCCAGCTCCTCGCCAAGCTTCTTGCCAGTTTCTTGGCCGTCTTCGCTGGCCAGTACGCGCGCTAGCCAAGTGCTGCCGTTCAAGTACGCGCCGCTTTTGAGCGTCACCAGCACGGCGCCAGACGGAATGTCGGCCTGCGCGAAGATGGAGCGGTCACCTTCGCCATACGCCTCCGTAGCGCTGCCCACGGGGTCCACGCGGTCGCTGGAAATCTCCACGCGCTCGGCGTGGGCCTCGATCCACTGCTGTAGCGGCTGCATCGCCACGGGTAGAGCGTCTAGCTTGGGGTCGCTGCACGTCTTGGTTGCTTTGGCGGAGACGCCACCAACCGATCGAGCGTCCACAAAAGCGAGTTGCTACCGCTCCCGATTGGAGAGCACCGGCTCGACATTGTGATTGATTGGGTTCGCTCAGATCTGAATCGGAGAATGATTTTGCTACTCAAACTGTCAGCACCGAAGCACTCCTTTGCAAGCAGAGTGCGAAGCAGGAGCTGGTCGGATGGCCATGGAGAGCTTTGTCGGGCAGGTGGCGCGCATGGGCGCGGGCGTAGGCGTGGCGGCCGCCGTGGCCTACGGGCTGTGGGCGTGGCAGCAGGCGGTTCTAGGTGCGGGTTCCAAGAAGCTGCAGGGTTTCCGCCTCGTGCGCGTGCTCAAGACCTCGGATACCGAGCTGGCGCTGCTCGGCAACTTTGCCGGCGACCGCAAGAAGAAAGCGGCCGTGCTGGTGGTGCAGACAGCGTCGCTGGATACAGGAAGCCTCCAGCGCCTGCTGGAAGGGCTCTCGCTGCACGAAATCCTGCTGAACGACATCTACAGCACGTATCTCGGGGACGTGCCGCGCGACGTGAAGCCGTTCAAGGTGAACTTGATCTACCCGGCGACGGAAGCCCACGTGCGCAAGCACACGGACCAGAAGTTCCATATGGTGGTGGAGACCAAGGAGGCGTACTCGCACATCACGAGGCCCTTTATCCAGAACATCCCGCCCGAGAAGCTCGAGTGGGTCTACAACATCCTTGAGCAGTACGTGCCGCCACGGATTTGAACTCGTACGTCTATTGCCTTGAAGCTTAGTGGTGGCTGACGTATTACACTGGCGTTGGCAGCAAGAGCGAGTCGGAGCGGATCATTTTCGAGGACCCGCACCCGCGCAACGGATTCATCTTGCTGCCGGACTTTAAGTGGTCGGACCCCTCCAAGGTACGTCGGGAGCTCTTGCAGCCAGTCCACCCGTTTAGCCTGCAGCATACAGCCATCGATCTCTATGGTTGTTGTACGTCCTGCTAGTGTGCTTTATTGGTGATGTGGGGCTGACGAGTGTATTGCTTTGCGTCGTGCGGGTGCCGCTTGGTGGCTGTGGCAGCTCGAGTCGCTCTACTGCCTGGCAATCGTTCACGACCGCTCGCTTCGGTCGCTGCGTGACCTGAACCGCTCGCATCTCAAGCTTCTACGCAATATTCGGTATGCTGGTGGTTACAACAGGAATCCCCTTCTTCGAGTGTTTCCTTCCGTCGTGGCAATGCGTGAACTGATGTGATGCGAGTGCTGCTGCTGCTGTTGCGCTGCTGCTTTCTATAGGAACGCGAGCATTGAGGCGCTGAGCGAGAAGTTTGGGGTGGCAGCCAGCTCGCTGCGCATGTATGTGCACTACCAGCCCACGTATTACCACCTGCACGTGCACTTTTCGCACGTCAAGATGACCCACGGTACGCTTGTTGCGCTGCGAGCACTTTTGCCGTTCTGTAGAGCGTTGTATCCTGTATTTCGCCTCACCAGTGTGGTCGTCTCACGGTGCTCCTTTTGTCAACGAACGTGCTGGGTTGGTGGTCTGTTGTGCAGGGACATTCACGGGCAAGGCGGTGCTGTTGGAGGATATCATCTACAACCTGTCGTGCAATGGCGACCACTACAAGAACGCCACGCTGTCCTTCGTGGTGGGCGAACTGCAGCACAAGCCGCTGTTCGAGCTCTTCCGCGAGAAGAGGATCATTTGAGGCCGCTGCGCCGGTTCCTGGCGCGACGGAGTGCCAGATTGGCTTGTGGTGCCGTGTCGTAACGAGCTGGCATTCGGTTAGGCGAATGGATTACTTCAAGTGGAATGGCTTCACTATTGCTCTGGTGCATTAACATTTGAGCTAACCTCTTGGTGCAACCACAGTTCACTACTGATTGCCTACGGTTCAAACTGTGTGCGATGGAGGGTCCTAGCTATCTCGTGTTGATGTTGAGTAGCAGGGCCTTGTGGCTCGATGCGTCGGTCCCTCCGCCAGCTACAAACGTCATGAGCGCAGCGTCTCGGACTTCTCGAGAAGTGAGTTTGACGTCGATCAAGGACCCCGAAGCACGATAACCGACACGGCGAAATCCGGAAACAAGTCGGCCACGCGATATCCGACAGCATTGTTCGGTGAACTGCGCGATGTCTTGAAACGCCACTTTGTCTGACTTGACAGTTATCGTTATCCCAGCGTCCTTCGCAAGTACGCGCTTGATACACGAGGCGCACGGCACTTACGTGTAGCAAGGCTGGAAGTACTTGATCCAGCGATCATGCTGTGGTCCATCGTACTCGATGCCGATCTTGAGCTCGTAGCTGTAGCCGTCCATCTCGTAGCCGCCGAGGACTTGACGGGTCTTCTCGAAGACGAAGCCCAGCAAGCCCTCCAGGATGTAGACGCTTGCAGCCTTACCTTCGGACGAGCTGCCTCGACAGCGGGCGGAACGACGATCGCCATTCAGGACGCTGCGCAGAGGCACAGGGCCCCACACACGGCCATTCACGCACTGGAGTCGCACTTCGTCCGCTGTAGAGCTCCAGGCCGAGCGAAGGTGGTGGCCCAGCTCAGTCAGTGCCGCCACGACATCGACTGCCCTCGCTTTTTTAAAGGTGAAGGCCCAGGGGTGGACTGGAACCAATGCACATACACGTACGGATTCCCAGGCGCGAGCAGCTCCATGTACTCTCGTCTTGCACAACAGGGGACAGGAGCCGTATCTGCTGCCGCCGCTCCAAATGACGTCCGCTTCATTTTCAGAGTTGGTGACGCCCATGCTTCTCTGTGCTGAAAGTGTCGAAGTGCGAGAACCCAGTGGTAATTTCGGGCCGGTGAAGGCGTAGAAGCTCGTCATGTCGATGCACTTGCTGCTTCTGCTGCTCGAGCTGCAAATCGACGACGCAATGCAATTTTGCGCTCAGCGAGCAACA
>JAADYJ010000968.1:0-12318 GCA_023338205.1 Halophytophthora polymorphica
AGCTCGCAGCTCGCAGCTTGTACTTGTGCGTCGTTGGGCTCGTGACGGCGACCTGGCGGCGGGTCTGGAGGAGACAAGGCGAGCAGGAGAGTGAGAAGCAGAGCACCCCAAGCACGGCGTTGTCCTGCTTAGCCACGAACAAATACACGCGCGCTCTGCGTGGTGCAGTGCGCCTAGGAGATCTGCCCGGAAGTGGAGCGTCGCATGGCTGGAGACGGCGCCACGACGCTTGTCCGAGTGGCTTGCACCACCTGCGACGCTCCTGGCGGCGGCGCCGGGCGAGACGCGTGCGTTGGCGCTCGAGGCGGCGCCGCACTGGCGCCGCCGGCCTGGAACTGGTCCTGCGGCGGCGTGATGGGGACGTACCAGCCCCACTGCGGCGACTCGGCCTGCGGCTCGGCGTCGCCGCCATGCGCGTCGCCGTGCGCGTCGGCTTGGGCCAGGCTTTGCGTGGTGCTGCTCTTGCGCAGCCCTCGCCGCGGCGCCGCCAGCTCCACGCGCTCCAGCGTCACGCGCACCACGTCCAGCTCCTCGTCGCTATCGCTGTCGCTGTCGCTGGCCTTGGCGCTCGAGCCGCCGCGCGCGTCGAAGACCTGCGTGAGGCTGCCGCCGTGCTCGTCGCACCAGCTCACGGCGCCCGAGCTCTTGCGCGAGAGCGGCGGCATGAGCGGCGACCGCGCGCGCGAGGCCGGCCGCGTCTGCCGGCGTCGCGCGCCGTGGGGCTCCGCCTCTGGGCGCAGCGGCAACGCGCCGTCCGCCGCCGGGTCGTTCGTGTCCACGTCCGAGTCGCCGCCGGAAGAGCCCACGCCCACGAGCTCCGCGTTCCAGTACGTGATGGCGGAGACGGCCGTGGCGGCCGCGGCGGCCAGCACCGGGTGGTCCTTGAACCACTGCAGGCCGCTCGAGAGCTCCTTGGCCGTGGGGAAGAAGGACGCCGCGCCCGCCGCCTGCTGTAGCCCGCCGCCCATGCTCATGCTCATGGGGCGGAAGCGGAACTGGCGGAGGTGGAACATTTCGCGTCCTTTGGCTTTCTCTGCCACCTTGAAGTTCCCGAGGTGGGGTAAAACCGGCGGGTTGGCGCCAGTTTAACCGGTGTTACTTCGCATTGCCGCACTGCACGGTTTCAACGCGGCAGTACAAACGGCAAGAACGATGCGCACGCACAACTGATTGGTGCCCAATTGGGCTCAGCTGGTCTGCTTGTGGAAGAGGCTGCTGGCCAACGCTACGCGGTAGCGCTACAGATCACCGCTCCTAGTCCCGGTAGGCCGATGAAGTTGATTGATGTGGCCGCGCGACTCGCAAGCCCAATGGGGCTTGGTTCGAAACCCCAGCACCTTTCATTGCGGCACTTGCCTCGGCTTTATTTCGGCTTTTCTGGGGTTGGACCGAAAACAGGTCCGACATCCAATCAAATACCCTGGAAAGCAAGTGCCAACCAATCAGAGCGTGGACAGCGGCGCGAAGTGAATGTGTTCCCCGATAAACTCACAATTTAGTCTTGAATCTACTAAGATCAATTCCAACCAATTAGACAACGATTGAAGTATTTGGCCAATTAAATCACTCTATATGAAATATAGCCAGCAAAATCTAAGCGGGTAGGGTTTTGTGGTTCCGAAGCCGTGCCGAAGCATGGATGATCATTATTTCGCCAGTTAATTCTAGACTTCATCTTAGTATGAGTGTTGTCCACCAATTACATGGCTTGCTGGTGACAAAAGCCAATGAAATCGCTCGGTTAGTAGGGGCGATCTTTCAACAGCTAATAGGAATCGTTGTAAGTCGGTTAAATGATTCCGTCGAACCTCCTAAACATAATTATTCGTGAATTGTTTCGCAAACCTTAAATAATAAAGTGTAGGAGGTCATGTTCTGGTGAGATCGGTATACCGACTAGAATCATTCTTTCAGCTGTTCAATTGGTGGAAAAAGGAACCCGCACCCCACCAATCACAGAAGAAGGCGACAGGAGGAGGAGAGTCACCAGCCCTGCCCAGAGCAGAATTGAAAGGATCAGAAGGCGAGCCAGCGTGGCGGAAGAGCAGAGCGTACGGACGCCCTCGACGCGCTGCCAGGCGGCTCCCCCCTGTGCGGGGCGGCGGTGCTCACGGGGGATAAAGGGCGCGGGCTGACGGTGGTTTGCTGCGTGTGCCGTGTGCGCTTCTTTGGGGCTCGGGGCGCTCTGTGGGCGGCGCTTTCCGGCTCGAACGACAGGTTCTCTGACAGCGAACCCGGAGGAAGAAGCCACCATGGACGACGAGGAGCCCGACTGCTGTCCGCTGTGCATGGAGGAGCTGGACATCACGGACAAGACGTTCAACGCGTGTCCTTGCGGCTACCAGGTGCGTCTGCGTCCACTGGCTGCGCACAACTGACTGCCTCTAACTGCCTTTCCCCGGCCGCGAGGAAGAAGGGAACGCGACCCGCACGCGCGTCGGAAGACGGGGAGAACTCACGTGTGCGTGGCGGCGTGTGTGTGTGTGTGGCGTACAGGTGTGTCTCTGGTGCTGGCACCAGATCAAGAACGAGTACAACGCGCTGTGTCCGGCGTGTCGCCAGCCGTACGCGGAGCTCTCCAAGCAGAAGAACCCGCTGGACCGCGAGGAGTACGCGCTTTGGTTGCTTAGACGGGAGGCCACCTCCACCGCAGTGCGGTGGGGCGCGCGAGGGCCGGATGTGATGGCATCTGACCTGCGATTGCTGTGTGTACGTCTGCATCTGCGATGATGCGGCGGTCTAGTGTGGTGCGGCGGACAAAACAGCGCAAGCAGAAGGAGAAGAGCGAGCGCCGCTCGGCCTCGCAGCAGAAGCCGCCGCCCGTCAACCGCAAGAGCCTGGCCAACGTGCGCGTCATGCAGCGCAACCTGGTCTACGTCATCGGGCTGCCCGTGCACTTTGCGGACGAAGACGTACGTTGCGATTCCATGATGCTGCTCTACCCTGGGCACCTGCCTCGCTTGCTGCTAGGTAGGCCCCATTCGTTGTCTGACTGTCGTATCCCCGCTTGCTGGCGTGCAGATTCTGCGCTCGAACGAGGGCTTTGGCCAGTACGGCAAGATCGTGAAGGCGGTGGTGAACAAGGCGCATCTGAACTCGGACCGCGCCAACGCCACAGCCAGCGCCTACATCACGTACGCGAACAAGGAAGACGCGCTGTGCTGCATCGTGGCAATAGACGGCTACTACCTGGACGGCAGCATGCTACGGTTAGTGCTCCCCCCTCCCAGTCTCGCCAACTCGGCTGGGCTCTGGACTATGGACTATGGACTCTGGAGCAGCAGCTCGAAAGCAACAACTTCCCGTCGGTGTTGGAACCATCTGGAGGATGGCGATGTGAGCGCGGTGCGAGTGCTGACACTTGTCGCTAACGTGTGGCTGCGGGACTCTGGCGTGGGTGGATAGAGCTTCGTTCGGGACGACCAAGTACTGCAACTTTTTCCTGCGTAACCTGCAGTGCAACAACCCAGACTGCCTCTACCTGCACGAGCTGGGCGAGCAAGACGATAGCTTTACCAAGGAGGAGATGCAGTCCGGTACGCCCACGCCACCACTACGAGAACCCGCGACTTGCCGGAGATGGACGCCCGCATCAAGGGCGTCTTCATGCTTGTGTGTATGACTCAGTGCACTCACGAGACGAACTGTGGCGCTTCTCCTGTAGCATTGCATTCCGGCAAGGCGGCGTTCCGGGATATGTCGTTGGCTAGCGGGCAGAGCGAGGAGCGGGCAGGTTCGCGGTTCCCACCGCCTCACAGACCGCATGCCACGCCTAGATCAAGCTCCGCGTCGAGGTCGTCGACGCCACAGCGTACGCGTGGCTCGGTTTCGACTTCTGCCACCCCTGCAAGAGCGCATACGCCTCTGGGCAGCGCTGCAGCTGGCGGCCATAGCGACCAGGAACAGCACGCAGACACGCAACGGCAAGCACAGAGCGCGGCGGCTATCTCGAAGCTGCGTCAGTCAGCAGATGCAAGCACTTCCGGGTCGCTGTCACCGGCTCGCGTGGCTGGCGGTGCTCGCAGTGTGTCGCGGTCTCCGAATGGCACGCCGTACAGCAAGGTCGTTGGGGGACAACACAACACCAGCTCGAGTAGCTACGCCAGCGCGGCTGGAGGGACAACGAGCGAGCTCCCAGACACCGCGACAGAGCACAAGAAGCCGCAGCTCCGTGTGGACACGTCTCGGGAGAAGGAGGCGCCGTCCGACGCCGCGGAGACGGTGGTGGGCCCGCTGGAAGCACTCAAACTGGCCACGGGGTCGTCGATCCAGGAGCCAGCGTGGGCGCAACCGTTCCCGAGTGCTTCGGTGGCGCAGACTGAGCGTGACGACAGCAGCACTGCGACCAGCAGCGCTGCAGGCGTCTACAGTCCGTTTGGCCTGGGCTTTGAAGGCGGCATTCACCGCGCGAGCAGTACGCCGCATGCCAATACACAGCAGCAACCGCAGCAAGAGGCGGACAGCATGTGGGGAACGTCGAGTGCGGCGGACAGCAGTCGCGACGAGTTCCCGCAGGCGGCGACGTCGACGCCAGTGGCGTCTGCCAGTTCGTCGTCGTCGTTTGCGTCGATCGACGCCATCTTCAGCCAGCGGAACGAGTCGTCCGAAGCACTGGCGGGGATGCTGGGCGTGCAGTTGAGCTCGACGCCACTGTCGCACGGCACGCCGTTGGCCCCACCCCCCAAGGACGCCCGCACGTCACGCTTCGCCTTTGCGAACCCGATGGAGAACAGTCAGCCCGGGATGCAGCAAACCACGGCGCGCTACGAGCTACTGGACGGCTCGAACGTGCACAACCACAACCGGGGCTCGTTTGGCAACACCTACGACGGCGCGGCTGGCACGGCGTCGCCGGCGTCGTCCTCGCCGTTCCCGTCCACGGCCGATCGCTCGGGCTTCCCGCCTTTGGGGAGTTCGCAGCAGCAGCGTCAACTCCACCACGCTCCTCTTCCACCACACCCGCCTCGGAGCTCGTTCGGCAGCGACTTTGGTGGCAGCGACCTGCCGCTTTCCGGCGGGATGAATTCGATGGACGGCACCGCTGGCACGTCCTCCGGCCTCGCCTTCCTGCAGCAGATGCTGCCGAATGTGAACATCAGCTTCGGTGGGGACTACAGCGGCATGTCCGGTGCGGGGCTTTCCAGCGGTGTTGGCGCCTCCACGACGTCCAACCGCAGCACGAGCACCGGACGCGGTCGGAGCCCGGGACGTCGCCTCTTTGAGCGCAGCCAGAGCGCGGGGAGCAGCACTCCGGGCGTGTGGGACGGCGCGGCGAGCCTCGGGTCGCTGGGCTTTGACACCCCAACGCAAACTCCGACGCTCAACCGACGAGCGTCGAGCATGGCGCCGTCCTTCTACGACCCTGCGCTGGCCCCGCAAGTGTCCGCGGGCTTCTCAAATAACTTCTATGGCTTTGGCGCGGAGGGCTCGTCGAGAACGAACGGCGGTGACGGTGAACGCCTCGGCCTGCGCGGCGACTTTGGCGGCGAGACGTATCGACACTCGGGCTCGTTGGTGAACAACCGCTAAGGCGTGCCAAGGCAGAAGCCGCAGCGCGTGGAGGAGAGGTGACCCGGAAGGAGACGTGGATGGAGCACAGAGAGAAGGAGATCCGGACCCGACGACGCGGATGCACACGCATGCAGCCACTCAACACACACAAGCGTGCGCGCACACACATACACACATACACACAAGGCGAGACAGCGAGCTCTGCCCCCGCGCGCACGCGCTCACAGATACACAGAGACAGCAGGACCGGCCTGATGGCCGAGTCGCGTCGAAGATGAAGACGAAGATTGATTGCCGAGAAGAAAAGACAAAAAAAAAGCGAAGAAACACAAGACCTCAAGCCGACTGGAAGGCATTGCAGCAAACCCCACAGAAAAAAAAGCGAGAAAAGAACCAAGGGCAGATCACACACAAGACGGAAGGAGCGACGCTCGTGCGGACGGGCCCATCGACACATACACAGAGAGAAGACCCCGAGCTCGGAGCTCGGAGCGCGGAGAGGCAGGTGCGAGTCGAGGCTCGGGCTTGTCTGCTTCGCGTTCCACGTGAAACAGAAACACGAGCCGCCCCCTTTTGCCCCTTGAAAGCTCCTCGCCGATCCCACGTACGTACGCTTGTGCATACGTTCGCCCCCTTTGCGTAGCCGTGTATGTGTATGCATCGATGGTAGTGGCGTTTGCGCGAGCTGGTGGTTGCAGCGTCGGGAACAAGTCGCGACGGTTCAAAGGGTGGGCTGCAATAGGGCGTCTGCTTTACGATCTCTTGATTCGGACGCAGTCATCGGTGCCAGCAGAAAATGACGCACGGTGCAGACGATGGCGTAGGGAGCAGAGACGAAGGTGAAGAGGCTGGCAAACTGCAAGCGCACGAACCCGAAGATGTTTCGAGGTCGGACGACGTAGCAGAGGAGAACTCGGGAGATGAGGGTGAGTCCTACAGGAGAAGAAGCGAAAGAGGTGACGAGGGCAAAGTGGTGCAAGATGTTCCAGATGAGGAAGACTGGGAAGATAAACAGCAGCTACAGGCCAACAACACCAGCGATGAAGACGGAGTAGAAGGCGAAGACGAAGACGAAGACGAAGACGAAGACGAAGACGAAGACGAAGACGCTGGAGGCGGCGGAGACGATGACAGCGGGGACCGGGATCCGTTTCAATCAGACCGGGTTGGAATACTCGACAGCCAAGACAAACCCGACGATCTGAGGGTCTTCGTCGCCCCGTGGATTCGTGCAAACTTCCCTGATGTTCGCAACGAAGCCGAGTTGAAGTCACTTGCGTCGGTGCCAGAGCAGGAAGCAATCTCTAGTGAGAACCCTTTCGCTCACACGACAGACTTTGTCGACTCGACTGTCAAGCCCAGGGAAGGTGAAAAAACCAGCGTCTGCGAAGAGTGCAGCACCCGTACCGCGTCGTTCTTCTGTGAGGATTGCGGCCTCGCACTCTGCTTCAATTGCACCGACGCCATCCACATCGTACGTACAATCTTGCTCGCTCCACCCCAATAAACGCGCGCACCATTTCTCATTACGCCAGTCTCACTCGTTCTTCCCTATACGTCTCACTAGATCCCGTCCTTGTCCGCACACAGCGTGCTTCTAGGCCAACGCAGCGATGCCGTCACCCCGGTCTTGCCCAGCAGGATGGGAGCGTATTTCCAGGACGACTGGCCACCTCAAGACTCGTCGCCACCGCTGTCCGCCACTGACATGCAAGCTGCTGAGCCACCGCTGCGTGTGTCCACGAAGCATCTGGAAAAATCGCGGTTGGCCCTACCCGCCGGGTCGAGTGTCTTCTTCCGCGCCGCCGATTGTGCGCGCTGGCCACGCGAACTGCTGCACGGCACGCTGCTGTGCCCCATGTCAGCCACGACCGCGAGCGGCGACGAGTTCTACCACCGCGTGCTCTGGCTACGCGGCGTGGAGGCACTGCCCAACGGTTTTTATCGCGCCTCGCTGGTGCTTCCGGGCTGGGAAAGTAGCGATGGAGAAGGCGACTACAATGCGGACGACGAGAGAGGAGGCAAGACTTCGTGTTGGCCGCAGGAGGTCGGCGTCTTCCCTACACAGTTGAGTGCGCTACGTGCCGTGGTGACCGCCGAGCAGATCGCACGCTCCAAGTTCCGTCGTGAACTCGCTGGTGGCCGCGTCCAGGGACCGAACGGTCTCTCGTTCTCCGAAGAAGCAGATGAAGCCACCAGCTTGAACGACGTGTTCCCCTCGTGCGACCTGCTCGACGAGATCATCGACGAGGCGTTGACCTCGCTGGGACGCGAGTTCTCGGTACGACTCACGCGTCAGGACGACGTAGCTTTCCACGCGGCTTTATCTCGCGGCACGTGGGATTTCCGAAAGTGGATGACGTCCATCGGACGTGTCGAGAGTTTACGGGAGGAGGACGCCGTCACGTTCCAAGACACGGCAGCGAGACGAGCAGCTAACAGAGCACGGGAGTCGAGCGATTTCATGCTGGAGACCAAGGCGCCGGTGGTGCCAACACCTTGGTCCCCTGCGACGCGACTCCGCTACTTTTTGGTCCCCCAACGCGAGCTGATCTTCCCGGAGCGCGTGTGTCGACAGCACCTACAGGCGATTCTGGACCAACTGCTCTACGTGTACGCGGGCTTTGTGTGGCAGCGCTGGCGTGACTTCGTGGATCGCCAACGCGCGTGGGAGACCCAGCAGCGTCGTGACGCAGCCGCAAGTGAGCTTCAAGCTTGGACACGTCGCGTTTTGGAGAGCAGACGACACCAAGCACGGCAGCTGGCGTTGCTTCAGCAGAACCAGAGCGCAGGGGATTTTGGAGAGGGTGATCCCCTGCTGACGGGCGCATTGGGCTCCTCTGTGGAGGTGCTGGAGCTTTATCGCCGTCGTCAGGTGGAAGCACGCAAACTGCACGCCTACTTCACGCGCCAAGTGGAGGAACGGCGACGCACAGTGCTTCACAGGTGGCGTGACGCACTGGGACCCTCGAAATCGCCGCCAGCACCACCCACGACGTGGCACCCGAGCCATGGCATGAAGTCGCTGCTGCCCAAACTCCCGCGTGTTGGAGCTCGGCGTCGCTCACCTCAGGAGCAGGGACGAGCAGGCGCAGCACCTGGGAACCAACTCGTGGTGGAGGACGTGCACGCCTTTCGGCTCTTCCGTGCCAACCACGCAGGCCCGACGGACGCGTCGTACTGGGTCATTCGGGGTCGGGTACTGGCCGGTGTGTGTCCTGTTGGTCCAGCCTTCCGTGAGGCTCGAAGACTCGTGGCGCGAGCCGACTTCGCCACCAGCGTCTTGCTGGAGGAGGTGAGTGTCTTCGTGTGTCTCCTGGAGTCCTCAGAACTCCAGGAGATGGAACCGGCCAGCGTTGATGCGGCTGCTGGGTGGCTCTTTGAACGTCAGGTGCGCAGCAAGTTCGAGGCGCTGCGTGTGGAACTTCGAGGTGCCGAGACGACCAGTAAACGACTCGTGCACCTCGCACGACAGACGTTGGCGGACTTTGACGTGAATGCGGCCAGTGCGGCGGCCGAGGCTGTGGGCCACTCCGCAGCGCACGGCAGAGACAAGAAGCGGCGCAACTCGCTGCTGCCGCCACTGCCACCAACGTCGGCGTCGCTGGATGAGGAAGCGGATGAGGAAGCAGAGCTGGCCATGGCACGTGAGGCGCTGGCACAGAAGTTACAACTTGCAGAACAGCAGGCCACCAAGGCTGAGCGTGAGGCTCGACGACTCGCCACGATGCAACTCGAGTTCCTGCACTTCCCCATCGCACACGACGGCGTACCAACGAGCGACCAGGAGCTGTTGGGTTTCTTGAGCGAGGAGCTGGAGTCGCGACTGCGCGCCGGGAAGAACCTCTACGTGTTCAGTCGTCTTGGCCATGGACGTACGGGATTAGTGGCAGCTCTGCTGCTTGGCCGTTTGTACGGACTCAAGGCGTCGGAGGCGCTAGAGCGCGCCCAACGAGTGCATGATTGTCAGCGGAATGGACCCACCAAAGGCGCTGGTGCACGCTTCTGCTCACCGACCACGACGGCACAAGTGGCGCTGGTAAGGCGTGTATTAGCGGACTCCATGGACGCCATTTATGCGCCGCTAGTACTGGAGAACTCGGACGCGGGGTTCCATGCCACACGTGCGCAACAACGAGGCCTCTTGGCTGAGCCTTTCCTGCGTGCTGACGGCTTCATGGTTAGCGCGGTGGCTGACGAAAACGAACGTGAGCGAGAAGCCTATGAGCAGAGGCGTTTACAGCGCGTAGCACGACGTGAGAGCGCTGCTGGAGCTCTGCAACGCGAGCGCAGCCAGCAACAACGAGAGCGTGACATTATGCGGCTCGAAGATGCAGTGTCGACGGAGTGTAGGATGAGCTTGTAGACAATACGAAGTGACGAATTCGTATCGAAAGCCGCTTGACTTCTTGCTTTGCTGAACAAGAACATCGGGAAGCGAGAGAGCTACTAGATAAGGGGAGGTTGAGAACGTCTTCCGGAGGATGTTCCCTCTCTCGGTCGTCTACATGACGGTGCATTTCGCGGCGCACGACGGATCCACGCCGTCCTCCTCAGCCTCCGCCTTGAGCGCCTCCAGCTTCTCGGCCTCCTGCTGCTTGGGCGAAGTCTCTATTGGCACCGCGGTCAAGGTCGAGGCCGCAGTCGCTTTCTTTGTCGGTGACCTCGGCGCCAAGGACGAAGGCGGTGCCCTCTTGGTCATGCTGGGTGACTGATAGTCCGCCGGCTTCTCCATGGGTCCGAAGACGGGCCCTTCAGTCTCAAGTTCAGCTTCAGTGCGGTTCTTCGGTCCGAAGACGGGTCCCTCAGCCTCCACTTCAGCACTAGGACGGTTCTCCGGCCCAAAGACGAGGCCATCCACGGGAGCAGAGGTATCGCTGCTCGTCTCAGGACTCTCAATCGGAGCCCCCGCTTCCTCACTGGAGTCTTCGCTGGGTTCTTCTGGCAGCGGCGTGCTCGCAGCCTCCTGTGCCGCTGGGTTTGCCGTCGAAGGTGAAGCCTCGGTCTCAGCCCTGGGACTGGCTGGGTTGGAGCTCAAGCCTGCGAGGCTGCTGGAGCGACTGGGAGAGTCCAACTCAGAGGCTTCGCTGCTGTTGATGCGGCTGGCGCGGCTCAGCTCCTCCATTTTCTGGGGGCCCAGCGCGCTCAGGGTGCTAGAACGACGTGGTGGCTTTGGGTTCTTGACGTACGTGGGTGTCTCCGTCTTGAGCTCGCCTTTGTCGTTCCGCACGAGCTCGATGCGCAGCGGCAGCGGCTGGCCGGCCCCGCAGGCCACAAAGCCCTGCACGTCGCTCTTTGGTTTGGCGACCTGCGTGAGCGGCACGTTGAAGGTCTTGCGGTTCCGGTTGGAGTCCACGACCTTGAGCGTGAGGTCCTTGTCAAGGTTGTACACACCCGACTCGACCGTGAAGCCGTCGCGCTGGATCTCGAGGTACATTTCACCCTTGGTCTCGGAGAGTGCGAGTCCCACGGCGTCGCGCGGGAGCTTGTTGTTGAGCGAGTAGGAGCTGCCCTTGGTGCCGTCCGAGGTGCGCAGCACGAATGGCGTCTTGTAGGTCAGCGGTGTGCCGTTAGACTGCGGCTTCTCGCCGGCGATGGGGGCGCTGAGTTCATGGCGACAGCAATACAAGAACAGGATGCAACGAGCGTCAGCCGACGTCCAGGTAGCACGCATTGGCCGCGGCGAGAGCCCGAACGGAAGACAATCAAGCGAGCCCACTCACATGATGAACTCGGCCTCGCTGAAGCGGTCCATGGTTTCGTTCTTGACCGGTGGTAAGGCCAGCACGGGCGTCTCCGTTTTGCCTCGTCCCTGCAAGAAGCCGAGACACTGCGCTTCAGCGTCGGCGGGGGCCTCGATCGCCAGCCTTACGACATGTCCGAAGCAGATGGGGTCCTGAAGGCTCATGGCTGAGAGCTGTGAGCTGCAGACTGCGGGAACTCGGTGTTTTGCTCGGAAGGGCGGCAAGAAGCTGGCAAGTCTGGGAATGAGAAGCCCCAGTGGCGACGCTGGCTGCAAGCCTGCAACCTGCCAGCAGCTTGGAATGCAAGCACGAGCGGCAACTCCGTCTCCGTCCCCGGCCAGTCTAGCTACCAGGGAGTCGTCAGACCAGCAGGCTCCGTCCCAGGATGGACGAAGAGACCTATTGTTGGGCCAGCAGACCGTCCTGCTATCCTGAGCTACGCTGCGGTGGCCCAAAGACGCAGGCTACGCTCAGACCGCGAGGAGGTCGTCGCCGCCAGCCAAGACCGAAGTTCTCCACAAGAATAGTATGCACAGCGAGGCATCGGATACAATGGCGAGGATGAAGTGCAGCTCCACGCTTTAGCCGCCAAGACGTAGATGGAGGCCAGGCGCAGTGGAGGTGGCGCCACGTAAATAGCAGTGGCACCGCGAAACAGCGGGTAAGCGCATGAAGCTCTTTGCCCCATGGGCGCTAGTGACGCGGCGGTGAATGCCGCGCCGCTGCGAGTGACGTTCGCGACGTCGACGTGGTGCAGCCGCAGCGGGATGCGCCTCAAAGTGCAGGTAGAGCTTGTTGAAGCCATGAGGCATGGCTACAATCCGAGAGATGGCTACATTGCGTGACTGGTGGCATGGACGACTAGCAACAAGAACAACAACAACAAGCGTCACTTGCACGTGCATGGCAAAATGGCGACGAACGCGCTCGCATGTGTATATGGGTATATTCCTCATCTCACGGGCCTTCTACTGCCTGCTTGCTCTTGTTTTTCTTGTCGTTTTCCTTTGCGTCGCCCCTCGTGTTCTCTTTTTCCCACTGAAAAAAAAAAAAAAAAAAAAAA
>JAADYJ010000969.1:0-12312 GCA_023338205.1 Halophytophthora polymorphica
CAACGAATCCACGAGAAATTGGCCGATGGCGCGGAACTCCGTGATCTCGTGGGGGAAGGTTACTAGCACCAGGGCTTGCTGCACCGCCTCCATTGCCTTGCACTCGTCGCGGTTGACTTGTTGAACGAAGCTTTCCTTGTTCTACCACTTTACGTAGACGACGTGCTACCGGTCTTGGTACTCTGCGCAGATGCACAAGTCCGGCGTCCACTTCCAGGTGCGACTTGAGCAACTTGCGCGAGCTGTGGAACGAGCGGTTGAACATGGGAACGAGGAGGAAGGCCATCATAGTCTCGGGTTCCGAGCAGTGGCGTCTGCAGCTCTTGCAGGTGCTTCTCCCGGCGGACACTTCCCCCACCCAGACATGCCCCAACGCACACTACAGCAGGACCTCGTCGTCCAGCTTCTTCCACCAATCGCAGTGCAGTACGCCACTTTGTGGGGCCAATTGCAACCATCCATTGATGCGACAAACTCAGTGCGCAACACGACCAAACTTTGAGCACTACGTTTTGGTTAGAAATAGGAGTCCAGCATTGGTCTTGGCACATGCGAATACTGCTTTGTGGTATCAAGAACCCTGTTATTCGTCCAGAGGCGGTGATAGAGCGGTTGGCCAAGATGAGTGGGCTCCCGCGGCCCTATAGCTCTTGCGACGCAGCGTTTTGCATGTCAAAGCCTGCGCTGGCACGATCACCATTCGTGCAAAAGCCTTGTCGCGAGGAAGCAGCAACAGCAGCAGTTAGCAGAGACCTAGAGGAGATGGCGGAACAGCAGCAGAAGAAGGAGGCGGTGGCCGTGCAGCAGGAGGAGCTGGCGCCCATGGAAAAGTCGTTCTGGTACAAGGAGGCGCTGACGGAGGACCTGTTCCTGTCGGCGACGCTCAAGACCATCATGTTCGAGGCCAAGTCCAAGTTCCAGACCATGCAGATCATCGAGACGCACTCGTTCGGCAAGACGCTCGTGCTGGACGGCAAGACGCAGTCGGCCAAGAACGACGAGGCCATCTACCACGAGACGCTCGTGCACCCGGCTATGCTGGCGCACCCGAACCCCAAGACGGTCTACATTGGCGGCGGCGGCGAGTTCGCCACGGCGCGCGAGGTGCTCAAGCACAAGTCGGTGGAGAAGGTGGTCATGGTGGACATCGACGAGCTCGTGTGCGACATGTGCCGCAAGGAGCTGCCCGAGTGGGCCGACGGCGCCTTCGAAGACCCGCGTCTCGAGGTGCACTACACGGACGCGCACGCCTTCCTCAAGGAGTACGACGGCACCTTCGACGTGATCATCATGGACATTGCCGACCCGATCGAGGCCGGCCCGGGATACGTGCTCTACACAGAGGAGTTCTACAAGTACGCGGCTACCAAGCTCAACAAGGGCGGCTACATGGTCACCCAATCGGGTCCGGGCGCCACCTACAATTGGGACGAGTGCTTTTCGGCCATCCACAGCACGCTCAAGACGTCCTTCAACGCCGTCATGCCCTACACGGTGGACATCCCGTCCTTTGGCTGCCTCTGGGCCTTTAACATGGCCACCAACGTGGAGGACGGCGAAGGCACCGTCGCCGTAACGGCGCTGCGTGAGCGCCGTATCGCCGAGACGGACGCGCTCGTGGAGGCGCGCATCCCCAAGGCGCTCAAGTTCTACGACGGCTTGAGCCACTTGGGGCTCTTCGGCCTGCCCAAGAGCGTGCGCGAGGCGCTGGAGAAGGAGACGCGCGTCATCACGGTGGACAACCCCGTCTTCATGTACTAAGCTAAATGCCAGCCTGCGCGCCGCCGTGTCCAGCCCCGTCGACCACGTGGCGTCTCCACCCACAGCGAGTGCAAACGACATAGAAGAAGAATGAGCTGCAGAACACCCCGAGCCAATGCACCGAGCCCGCAACAGCCAGAGGCGAGGCAGGCCTGCGCGTTTGCCTCGCTGGAGTGTTCGTCGGGGGCTTGCATTTTGTTTTTTGGCGGTTTGTTTGTTTGTTGCCTCGTTCTTTTGGCTGTGCTCTTGACTCTAGCGAACTCGCTGTGTGCTGTCTGCTGCGACGGCGACTGGGCCTCTGTCTCTATTGAGCGGCGCTTAGGCCTCCTCGGGGGCGTCGGCGCCCACCTCGAAGCGCTCGTAGGCCGCCACGGAGAGCTCGACGCCCAGCGCCTTGGCCTCCTGCGCCACGAACTCGCCCACCTTGGGGTTGCCCTCCTCGATGAAGTGATCCTGCTCCAGCAGCGTGAACTCGGCGAAGAACTTGTTGAGGCGGCCGTTGGTCATCTTCTCCACAATGTGCGCCGGCTTGCCCGAGTCCTTCACCTGCTCCTCCAGGAAGGCGCGCTCCTTGGCCACCAGCGCCTCAGGCACCGTCTCGCGCGACAGGAACTTGGGCTTGGCCGCCACAATGTGCATGGCCAGCTTGTGGCCCAGCTCCTTGATGCGCGCCTCCTGCTCGCCCGACAGCGAGGCCGACGGGTACTGCAGCGCCACCAGCGCGCCGGCGCGGCCCAAACCCGGAGCCGCCACGTTGTGCAGGTAGCTGCAGATGGTGCCGTCCTCCAGGTGGAACTGCACGGCGCGACGCGCCACCACGTTCTCGCCCACGACGCCCACGAGCTCCGGCACCTTCTGGGCCACCGTCTCGCCCGCCACGCTTACCTCAGCCAGCGCCTCAGTGGCCAGCTGCGTCACGGGCGCGGCCGCAGGCGCCTCGGCCACGGCCGCCGCCACCTGCGCCACCAGCGCCTGGAACTTGTCGTTCATGGCCACAAAGTCCGTCTCGCTGTTGATCTCCACCATGGCGCCCGCGCGGCCGCCCTGGGCCACGCACACGCCCACCAGGCCCTCACCCGTGGCGCGACCGGCCTTCTTGCTGGCCGACGCGATGCCCTTCTTGCGCAGCCACTCGAAGGCCGCCGGGAAGTCGCCCTCCGTGGCCGCCAACGCGTTGCGCACGTCCTTGAGCGGCGCCTGCGACTCGGCGCGCAGCTTCTTCACCGCCGCGATGTCCGGCTTGTATGAGCTCATGCAGCGCACGCGCAGGCCAGCCAGCGCCGCCGTCGGGCGCGCGCAGCAGCGGGCAAGTCCAGCGAGAACCATGGGAGCTAACGGGCGGATCTGCCTCGGCGGTTGTCGGTCGGATGATGATGGCCACAGCGAGTGGCCGAGCTTCACCTCCGCGGGTTACGGTGTGTGGTTACACATTGGGGGTACGCTCAAGGAAACAGGGTGCGATGGTCAACTCGATGTCACTTTGTTTTAGCGAGGCCATGTAGAAAGCGGCATGCCGGAATAACTAACTGCTTGCGCCACGTTTAGACTTGCCTCCACTATGGGTTACAGCTCGTGGTGCACACCACTTTTCCCCGGACATGTTCATCAAAGGCGTCTCGCGTTTCAATGATGCTCCCCCACTGGCTTGCCATCCTCGCTACCAGACGTGTACTAAGCCCTTCACAAGGCTTTCATCGTCTTCATAATGCCGGCTTCAAACTTGATCGGACCGCGAGTTTGCCAACGAGGACGACGTGACCGACACCGTAACCACCGCTGCTGAGTGCCGGTCGCCACTCCGAGAACCAGGCAGGCAGCGCTCACAGCTATGGGTGGCCTAGCACATGAGACTGCCGTACTGGGGTTAGGCCGACGGCCTTCATGCCTCCTATCTACCATCACTATTGGCCACGAGGCTTACGTGCTTTCCGGCCACCAACGGCCGCTTTGCTGCGTGGTGTTGCGCCGGATCCGGAGCTACCGAGGGGAACCACGTCCTTCGCCCTCGGTACACGATCCAATTTTCTTGGCAAGCACCTTTTAATGATCGTTTGCCGCTCAGCCTCCATCGCAGGGTACGAAAACGCGCTCGCGTAGCGAAAATAGTTGCTTCTCTTCAACTCATGGCGATGACGAACCCCGTCCAGACGAGCACGCCCTACCTGTAGATCTGGCGACCATGGCTCAAGTTGCAATCGAGGTGCGGGCGTGTGCGCAAGCTGTAGGTGAGCGCAGGGAACCACTACGAACTTGGTCAGGGTTGTCTTGCTTATCACCACGTAGACTGTCTTGCCGTATCCGGCACGGCAAGACACCTTTCTTCCCGGCAGTCACACGAGGGATTCCGCTTCTCGTCCAGGGTTTCAGCTCGCATTACCTGTTCACCACTCATCTCCGTTTTTGCCGTACGTCGCCTGATCTCGCTTTATCTACTACTTCAAGCGACGGTCCCACCTTGGCCTTGATTCTTTGCCGCTTTCTCCGCCTTCTCGCTGCCGTGGAAGCGCAGTTGCGGCGATACGTGGGAATGCTGGTGGTCAAATGAGCATGGCCGTCGCTCTGGGTCACCGACACGACGGCCAGTAGCGTCCGATAAGCGCAGTGACCGTCACAAGGAATCGGTGCAAGCTTGGTATATCGGACAGTGCGAGATGACTGGTATCTCGTTCTATCAGTCGTCGCGGGTCATGGGTGCCGAACCACTTGAAGTACCCACAACACCACATATGCTATGCTGCCTCGACCGCCCCGACTCAGGATACAGATTTGGGACAGGACGCCGACGACTTCGGGATGGACATCAATGGACCTACAGTAACATTCTGGGTATGCTCCTAGTCTGGAGGCCGCTGCACCCGAAACGAGGATCACTTTCAAAACTGCGTCCTACGACCATGTCGATCTGGAGCCCGTGCGCCTCACCGAACGGAGACGAGATGGCGAGGGTTGACAGCGCTTCAGCTGGTTCTTCGTCACGCCGCAAGCTGTGCATGCTCGGTGGCGTGATCTTCGTGGCAGCCAACATCGTCGTGCTGTATGTGCTGCATTTCGTGGATCACCCCGGCACAAGCTACCAGACGCGACGGCGAGTACTGCTACTTGCAGGTGACTCCCTTACGGAGAAGGGATCTGATCCGAGCACAGAGGGCTGGGTCTGCCAACTGCAGAACCGCTACGTACGTGCGGCGGACGTCTTGCAGCGCGGCCTCTCTGGCTACACCACAAAGTACGTCGTCCTCCCATGAGTTCCCTTCGACTTGGCCTGTGCCGTCCATTCACTCATTTCTCTGCTATCTATCTCGTGCCATCGACCCCCCTTATTCCATTCGTTGGTCTTTGCGCGTTAGGACGTACCTTCAGAAGGCTGTCCCTGTGCTCGAGCACGAGATGGCAATGGGCGAGCTGTCGCCGTCGATCATCACCGTTTGGCTGGGCGCCAATGACGCTGCGCTGCCCGACGGCACCGACAGTGCCAAACACGTGGACCTCGTGACCTACAGCGCGAACCTCAAGGCAATCGTCACCAGGTTCCGGCGCCAAGCACCCGACTCTGAGGTACTCTTAATCACACCGCCCTTTGTGAATGACGCCGCGCGTCTGGCTCTCGCGGACGGGGAGAAGGTCGATCGCAGCAACAAAGTGACAGGGCAGTATGCCCGCGCCTGCGTGGAAAGCGCACAAAGCCTCGGGGTGCCCGTGCTGGACCTGTACTCGTTCTTTAACGCGATGTCCGAGAGCGAACGCAACGCCTCTCTGGTCGATGGACTGCACTTTACGGCGCAGGGCAACAGTATCGTGGACGAGCAACTGCATGCAAAGCTCACAACCGAGTTTCCCGAGATGGTCGCGCGGCTTGAGTCGGAGACGTGGCAGCTTCCGGACTCGAACATACTAGACTAAAGCTTCGTTCTACCGACAACACGAACATTCCGTGCAATGGCTTCGCACTCCTACTTTCCCGAGAGACCAACCATTTGGATGTTGCGTGGCGGTGGCATGAACGCTCGTGGGTCTGCCGTGCAGACTCAGCAAGAGGGCACGATCAACTCGAAGAGTTAGAGCGTTTGAGGATTTGGTGCTGAACGCTATAACATGCACGAGGGCCTGCCGCAGTACGAACAGCTCCAGATGTATATTGTAGTATCTGCGATGATACTCAACCAAGTTCATTAAAAAAGGAGAACTCGCTTCTGCATTTACTCGAGCATCAGCGGCCCAGCAGGTGCGCTGTCATCAAATCTAATCGCGCCGGTAAGGCGCCACAGCCAGCTTACCTCCCCGTCTTGACCATCTCAATGCTCTGTTCTGTGTTGTACCCAACGGGGCACGCACGTTGCTTGTACTTGATCATGGCCTGGTTGACGACCTTGGCTGTGGAGCACTCGACCCAGACCTCGTGTCGCTTGCGCACCAGCTGGTCCTCCTCGGTGGTGTTAAGCAGCAAATCCCAATCCGAGGTCGGCGGCACCTTGAGCAGCGGACTGTCGCAGTCCGTCAGTGTCTCTGGGAGATCGTACTTGTAGTAGTAATGGCCCTTTTCCCGGCCCTCCACAAAGCCGTACTTCTGGCAGTAGTGGATCCCAACGGGCGGGTCCTCGGGCATGACGACGGCGGAGAGATCAGCGCATGGATTCGGCAGCGTCTCATCCACGAAGGTCCAGTACTCTCGCTCGTCCCCGGCGAACTTGGGGTGCGTCGGCCCCAGGTGTGTGAGCAGCGTGTGCTTGATGCCGTTGTTGGCCGCCGCCAGGGCGTACGCGTACATCTCGACCATCCAGCCCTGGTCCACCTGGCGGCCGCGCACCACAAAGGTGCAGTAGTCGTCCACCATCCGCTCCATGTCGCGTCGTGTCATGATGTAAGGCGGTCCCGTGCTAGCGTAGAATTCGCGAGCGTCGTCCTTGGACACGTTCATGCAGGGCTTGCCGGCGCACACGGCCTCCAGCTTCTCGCGGTGGTGGTCTGCGTACCACCCGGAGTTGAGGTAATTGGACCAGTCCTGCGCGATGGCGAGGCCATCCGTCACCGTGTCGTTGACGCTCGCGAGGTCGCGTGTGCCCTTGTAATACTTGGTGACGTCGCGGCCCGTGTTGGCCTCGAGCCGCTTGAAGAAGGCGAAGTCGCCGTCGATGAGCGCGATGACGTCCTGCTGGACCGCCGGGTACGCGTGGCGCAGGAAGTGTCGCAGCGCAAAGGGTTTGTTGTACGGCGTGTAGTGGTCCGTCACGTTGGGCTCCGGGTGCGGAGAGAAGGCCGGCGTGAAATGCCGCCGGAAGTCGTAGTAGAGCGTGGGCTCGCGCATGACGGCGGCGCGCTCCGCGTCCGAGCAGCCCGAGAGGATCTGTGTGATTGGGCCGCGCTGCCCCACGGCCACAGCGGAGTACTGCAGAATGGTTTGCAGCGGCACGCGCCGTCCTTGCGAGCAGCTCATGCTGAAGACGATGTGCAGCTCGCTGGCGTCCTCGTTGCCCTGGAAAATGCTGCGGGTCGGTTCGCCGCCGGGCGTGGAAGCGGCCAAAGGAGGCACATTCGCAGTCGCACTCGCGGTGGCCGCAGCAGGGTAGCTCCTTTCCACAGTCAACGTACCGTCTCGCTTGTCGTGCAGCAGGTCTACGAGTGCTTGCACGACCTTGGACTCGTTCTTCTGCTTCTCCAACTCCATGGCGAGCTCGCTGGCGCTGCTACTGCTCCCGCGCATAGGACCAGCCGCGGATATCTGCGCGAACGACGGACTGACGACGACGCCGTGGTAGTTCAGCAGGCTTACGGCGGTGAGCGCTGCTACCAAGAGCGCCATGAGCACCCAGTGTGTGTTTGTGCGCTCTCGAGGCGGCCTCGAGGCTCTGTTAGCTGTCATTTTTGCACTGATTGGGATGGGAGGGGCCGGAAACGCGCGTGAGCAGCGAGGAGAAAGTAGTGCACGCTGCCGCTGCGCCCGGCGGCTGCGGGAATGGGCGCTGACGAGTGGCGCGGGCCGGACGGAGCACCTTCAGCGGGGCGAAGGCGAAGGTGGAATGGAATGGAATGGAATGGCCTCACGGACGTGGCGAGAAGCCTGGGGTGCATCCTTGTCAGCCCTACCCTCAATCTAACGCTATCGCGGTCGTTGATTCGCTAAAACCAGCCTACGATACGTCGGGATTGGCGGAAACCCGTTGAGACGCACGTACCGTGTAGCGCAAAAGTTTTCATTTCCGCCTGCTGGCGAGAAGGGTGGCTTCCCTGCTTCAGACAAATTATGTTGACTCGAGTTCACTATGGGTGTATCTTCAGCTTTAGATCTACACTGGGTACAAATCCCTACGGCGATGGGTACCGGTAGTACGGGGTCCAGTACTCGTTCGAGTCGTTTGCGAGAATCTCGGCTGCAAACACGGGCGGCGCTCCCACATAGACAGTGAAGCGTCGGAGCCGCGACAGACGCGAGTGGAAGTCCTTCTTCAGCCCTATCGCTCTACCACTAGCAATTACCGGTGGGCGTGATGGCAATGGCACCGTGGATGTTGGTACTGGAGGCTGGGGCACCGTCTCTACGTATCCACGATATGTGAACTCCTCGCCAAGGGCATCCGCACAACCACGGCCCACATTCACTAGCTGCTCAAGTCGTCCGTGTAAATGGAAGACAGGCAGGAGCCAGCTCGTATGGTTGCATTCAGGCGGCACGTGCTGACGAAAGGGTTCACAACGCCCGCCAGAGAACCTGCCAAAAGCTGCGACCCAACAGGCAACTACATGTAGAGCAGGGTGAAAAAAAAAACGAAGCCAGATGTAGCTAGTTACACGATTCGTGCACGTCGAAGAAGTACCTCGCTCGAAGTTGACAACTGAAGCAGTGTACTCAAAGACCAATTGTCCTGCGCATCAGCAACGCTTCGATAGGTGGCACCAAGCTGGAATTGCTTTCACGGACTATGTGCTCACTCGGCGGCTACGTTTCGTTGAACATGGGGTTCGTTGGCATCGATCTACCCACGACTTATAATCTACGGCTGTTCGCGGGGCAGTGCCGTCGGTGGAATCCTTCCTTTTCGTCGTCTAACGTTATACGTAATCGGTATCTAGACTGCAGCTCAGTCCCCGCCGTAGTACTCGCGTGGGAGCGGACGCTTTCGCTTGCAAGGAGAGTGTCAATCCGTTGTAGTTCGGCCTGGCGCGATGATAAACTGCTGCCCAGGTGCGCGATTGTGAGCAAACTCCACCTCTGGTGGCCATGATAGAGAGGTTAGTAGTACCCGACGAAAGCTGAAATATGCATGTGGGCAAACAGATTGTGGGTTTGCGGTCCGCCGGGTCAACCGCTACGCGAAGACATTCCGTTGCGGAGTGATCGCCGATGGCCAGTAGGGCTCTGGGGCGGGATCACCTTAGCTTACATGAGATGGTGAACCTAAGCGCTGGATTCCATCTCACTGCTTCATCGAGGGAAGCAGACTGCCAGCCTGCCCACCCAAGGAAGCCAAAGCGCAAGATGACGAGAGCTTCCTCGCGATTTGTAACGTGGGCGAGGTCATCGCTGCTTGAAGTGACCCGCAAGTGTCGCTGGCCATGACAAGATAGCCTCAACGCTCGCGTAGGATAGTCCACACCACTCGTTCCTGGGCACCAGCAGGACGCGTAGAGCTGTGTGCTGGGCCTCGTTTTCGGCGACAGCACAAGGCTCCGCGCATCAACATGGGTCGCTAAGCTTAATCTCGGCGACTATCCGAGAAAACAGATGCGAGCAGCACGCGTGGTAAACTACGTGACTGTCAACGCTCGCACTGTTGCTTCAGAGCTCGCTGCTGAACCTTGCACCTTCGGGGCCTACACATCTCAAATCCAGTCTGCGAATGATTATTTCGATTATTTGCTGGGCTGCTAGGGAGCGGCGCTTGCAGCAGCACTGGCCGCGCGAAGTTGGTTTGTTGGAGCTCACTCACTTCGCCATTCACCGCCTCCCACGCAAACCAAGAAGACGTCACAAGCTCGCAGTACAGAGTCGCAAATGGGCTCTTACATCTCTATCGTGAATGACACCGACGTGATGTGGACATGCAAGGTCGGCCCTGACGAGATGGCACTGAAGATCGCGGGGATTATCGTCGCAGTGCTCAGCACCGCCGCCACGGCAGTCGCCACCGCGGGCGCGGCCGCCCCGTTGGCCACCGCCTTGGCATCCAATGGAGTCATGTCCATATTCGGCGTTCCAACTGCCGCGCTGGTGACGGCCACCGCTGCGGCCACGTCCACAGCCGCCACGGTGGCCAGCATCGCCGGTGGCGCCTCAACGTTCAGCATCGCGATTGCTGCAGGCGTCAATTCGGCGCTGAAAGACAAAGGCTACGTCGACATTGCGCCTGGCCAAAAGCACCGCTACGGCAAAATGAGCCTTTCGCTGTGGCAGCAGGGCACGTGCGTGCGCACGATCATCGTGGACGAGACGACCGTTAAGACCGACACTGTGTACATGCGTCCAATCTTCAGCGGCGCTACGGACAACTCGAACAACGACCACGAGATCAAGTACTGGCTGGACAAGGATGGTGCAGAGACGGAGGAGGTGCAGGGTACCTCTGCCATGCAAGCACGCGGCCGGGAACTAGAGCTCGGCAGTGACGCCCAGCTCATCTACTTCTACCCCAACGGCACCAACACGTACGTCGAGGAGGAGGACTAATGAGATGGCCTCACTCAAGTAAGGGAGCATCCGTATTGCGTGTGATTCGCCTTCCAGTGTAGCGTCTCTCCGTCCCATGGTCAGTAATAACGCGGACGACGCAATGCAATCTCCTGCTTTGCGTTCAAAAGCCTGGCGGCTGTGGCAGCGACATTGTGGTCGCACAATCCTTGCTGGGTTGCCGGTTCTAGGAGCGCTAACAAGAACGAACGCACATTCGTATTTGCAAGCAGCAAGAGCACCACAGCAAATTGCACTCGCTAGTTTACAAGGTCCAAACACAGCTATAGATTTCACGAGATGAGCGTGTTTGCCCCGAGAGCGACAAACCTGGATTCATGACAAGGTTCACTTGACTGTAGCTCTCTGTGACGCATGATACCAAACACCCCATGTCTTGCCCGTTCATTTGCTGCGCCCTTTGGTCAGCAAGCCTAGACCCCGGTAAATACCCACACCGTAGTCGCTCGAGCCACGGGAGTACCCCCTATCGCACCAACCTCGATTTGAATATACGGCACTGCAAACAGAAGCACCTATCTCGGATTTGTTGCCAGGGTCCGAAAATCCTATTGGAGATCGGGCTTTGGACTCCAAAGCCTCGCCTCGCAGTCTGCGAGGTGAGGTCCACAGTACCAAGACTAGCAATAAATTCAAACCTGAATGGATAAAGCTCCCACTTGTACTCATTTGCACGTTAAAAAAGGCTGTTCGCCTCCTACTTGCGCATGGGGATCAAGTCCGTGTGATACTTCTTACGGAAGTACGTGCGCACGGGGCCCAGTACGAAGACGTACTCGAACACGATGTTGGTCCCGAGGTTGCCCAGGATGAGCCCGAAGTACTTGAGGCGGAAGCTCATGGGCATCGCAATATCGGGCAAGCCAACAACGTTCGTACTGCTCGAGATACGGAACAAGTCCGTCACGACACTCGGCTCGCCCAGCAGCAGGTACAAGTCGAATACCACCAGGCACGCGAAGAACGCCACGAGGAGGTAGTTGCGCCAGATAGGCTGACGGTAGTCCGAGCCGAAGCTGAATGTCCACGCCGATATATGCTGCTGGAAGATGACCATGAAAAATAGCGCCGTCGCCATGTGGTTGTCGGACAGCAGCCACCACTTGGCCACGTCCACGTTGTCCGGTGAGAACGGGCAGTACCAGACCTCGCTCATCATCATGTGGATACCGCAGCACAAGTAGACCACGTCAATGATCTCCTGACCGAAAATCGACGCCAGCGTCGTGGGCCCGATCAAACTTGACGTAGGACGCTTGTCCCTCAGTTCCGACAGCGGACGGGACAACGTAATCACGTACGAGCAGCCCACGAGTGTCACCCCATCTGCCATGATCCAGCACCACTCCGACATGATCACGGCGTGGTAGTATTGGAACAGTCGCAGGCCAGACGCAATGAGCCCGTACATGATCAGGAACTTGACGGACGCGAACGACGTCGCCACGCTGCAGCGACCCTCGCGGCACAGGTCCACCACCGACTCGATCGTCTTCAACTTGCTTGTGAAAGGAGACACCACCGACGCCTCCGCGTCACTCAGAGCCACACCGGCGTGCGCGAAACGCAGCGCACCGCAGTCGTTACCACCGTCGCCGCACATGCCAGTCACCGCACCAGTCTCCATGTGCAGCTTCACGCACTCCACCTTGCCGTTGGGTGTCATGCGGCTGAAGATGCGAATGTGCAGCAGCAACTCCTTCATCTCGCCCATGGCGATCAGGTAGTCGAACACCACGCCCGTCACCGCCAGCTCGATGTCCTCGTTGTTCTCGATCATGTGTTTCACGTCGTGCAGCTCGAACTCCTCTTCCGAGTCCACGTCACGCCACACCACCTTCTTCAGCTCGTTAGTGGCAACCATCTCGCCC
>JAADYJ010000970.1:0-12305 GCA_023338205.1 Halophytophthora polymorphica
AAGAGCGCGCTGCACATGTTCACCAAGAGTCTGTCGGTGGACTTGTTGCCGCACAAGGTAGGATGCTTGTTGCTGCACCCTGGTTTTGTGGACACGGCCGTGGCGAACCCGGGCCACGCGACGGACCCGGAGGAGAGCGTGTGTGGCATGGCGCGCTTGATCGCCAGCACGAAGCTGGGAGACCCGCTGCAGGTGCTGCACTTTGGCAAGGGTGATGTGATCAAGTGGTGAGCACATGGCGGTGACACAGTCAGTCTATTGGACTGAGACGCAATAGCGTTATTGATGAATAGTGCGTATGGTAGTGCTGCTATTGCTGTCATTCAGGCGGTGGACTTCCCAGTAGCGGCGTTGGTGGTCTCCGCATGAACTTGTCGATGCTTGTCAAAACCCGCGTCTGTTGAGCTGTTGGGTTACTCGGTTACGCGTACCCATGCCTGGTACTGTACCCGCTTCCCACAAAATGTGGTGGGCCACACCAAGAACACACCTTTTCAGCCAATGAGAAGCCGTCGTGCGGGGCAAATGGGCTGCCACCAATGCTTTCGGCCGCGAAGAGCTGCTCGCTTTGGAAGCCGGAGCTCCAGTGCACGTGTGACCGGCCCGAAGGACGCAGCAGCTCAAGCTCCTGCCTCTCTCTCTTCTCTCTACGGCTCAGCAATGGCGGCGGACAACCTGCTCACGAAGAGCAAGACCAAGAATGCCGGCGTGGGCGGCGTGGGCGGCGGCGGCGGCACGACGCACGGCAAGAGTAACGGCAAAGGCGCCGGCGTGGGCGGCTTCCAGCACCTCGGCTTGAGCCCGCTCGTCTTCCGTGGCGTCATGGCCATGGGCTACAAGGTGCCGACGCCCATCCAGCGCAAGTCGCTGCCCATCGTGCTGTCTGGCAAGGACTGCGTGGCCATGGCGCGCACGGGATCGGGCAAGACGGCCGCCTTCCTCATCCCCATGGTGGAGAAGCTGCAGACGCACTCGACCAAGATTGGCGTGCGCGGCCTGGTGCTCTCACCCACGCGGGAGCTGGCAGTGCAGACGCTGCGATTCGCCAAGCAACTGGCCAAGTTTACGTCGCTCAAGATCTCGCTCATCGTGGGTGGCGAAGGCATGGACCAGCAGTTCGAGGCCATCGCCGCCAACCCGGACGTGCTTGTGGCCACGCCCGGCCGCCTCATGCACCACCTGCAGGAGATCCCGGACTTTAACCTCAAGGCCATCGAGTACGTGGTCTTCGATGAGGCCGACCGCATCTTCGAGATGGGCTTCGCCGAGCAGTTGCAGGAGATCCTCAAGAACATGCCCACGAGTCGGCAGACGCTGCTCTTCTCGGCCACGCTGCCCAAGGCGCTCGTGCAGTTCGCGCGCGCCGGCCTGAGCGACCCGGAGCTCATCCGTCTGGACGTGGAGAGCAAGATCTCGGAGAATCTAAAGCTGGCCTTCTTCACGGTGCGCTCGCTGGACAAGCCGGCGCTCTTCCTCTACATGGTGCGCGAGTTCCTGCCCAAGGGCGACCAGACCATCGTGTTTGCGGCCACGCGCCACCACGTCGAGTTCCTGCACGGGCTGCTGGCGGCCAACCACATCGACTCGTCCTGCGCCTACGGTGACATGGACCAAGCCTCGCGCAAGATCAACATTGGCAAGTTCCGCGCCAAGAAGACGAGTCTGCTCATCGTCACGGACGTGGCGGCGCGTGGTATCGACATTCCGCTACTCAACAACGTGCTCAACTACTCCTTCCCGCCCACGGCCAAGCTCTTCGTGCATCGCGTGGGTCGCGCGGCTCGTGCGGGCCGTAGCGGCACGGCCTTCAGCTTCGTGGACCCGGACGAGACGCCCTTCATGGTGGACCTGCACCTCTACATTGGCCGACGACTGGAAGACTCGTCTCCGGACCTGAGCGCCGGCGCCAAGCCGTACTCGCTGAGCTCCATGAGCGTGGCAGACGTGCACTACGGCGCCTTCCCCAACGAGCTCATCGACCAGGAGACGGAGCACATGCAGGAGATCCTCCGCAGTCACCCGCAAGTAGCGCCGCTCGTCAAAGTGTGCGATAATGCGTACAAGGCGTACGCGAGGACGCGTGCCGACCCGTCCAAGCTGTCGATCCGCCGCGCCAAGGAGCTCGCGGTGAAGAAGGTGCACCCGCTGTTCCAGCAGGAGTACGTGCGCGACCAGTCCAAGGCGGAGAAGGCGGCCTACATCGACTCGCTGCAGAACTTCCGGCCGCCGCAGACCATCTTTGAGATCGCGGCGGGCGCGCACTCGTCGGCCAAGCGCTCGTCGCCCGGCGTCCAGATGATGGTGAAGAAGCGCAAGCTGCACGGCAAGATCATCGCCACGGAGACCACCAAGGCAGCCGACAAGGCCAAGGCGCAGGAGGAAGCGGCCGAGACGAACGCCGTGGCCGACAAGGAGGAGCTCCAGGCCGCCGAGGAGGACTTTGACGCCTCCAAGCTGCAGCACAAGGACGCGGAGGCCCAGCCGGCCCAGGAACCCGCGGAGCCGCAGAAGAAGAAGGTCTTTCTGTCCAAGTTTGAGCGCAAGAAGCTCAAGAAGCGCGTGGCCGCGGGCGAGAAGGAGGACGACGTGATGCAGGAGCTCACGGCGGCCAAGGAGCAGCAGGAGAGTCTCAGTGCGGCGGCGGAAGCAGGAGACGACGCGGAGGAGAAGGAGGCGGAGAGCGAGACGTTCAAGGACTCGGAGCACTACATTGGCTACATGAAGGACGGCGACTACACGACAGAGGGCTTTTTGGCCAAGAACGCGGACGGTGGCAAGGTGAACGCCTTCGCCGAGGCGCGGCTGGAGGAAGCCATCCTGGACGTGAACCCGGACGAGGCCATCGAGATGAACAAGAAGCGCCGCATCCTGCACTGGGACGCGCGCAAGAAGAAGTTTGTCAAGACGACGGCGGGCGAGCTCACGAGCTCCGGCACGCTCAAGCGCCGCAACGAGAGCGGCGTGGCCGTGGGCCGCAAGAAGCAGGAGGTGGGCGCCGTGTACCGCAAGTGGCAACAGAAGCAGCACAAGCGCGTGCATGCGGGCGGCGAGGAGGCCGACGACGACGATAGCGGCCTCAAGCTGGACTACCGTCGCGGCAAGAAGCCTCGTGGCGCCCCCATGGGCGCGCCCAGGGCTAACAAGCACGCCAAGGACGAGCTGCTAAGTGAGGGCAAGATCCGCAAGGAGGAGAAGCGCAAGGCGCGCTCCAGCGGCGCCAAGGTGAGCTCGGGCAATCGCTCCAAGCGTGGCAAGGGCAACATCAAGGGCAAGAGCCACGGCGCCCCCACGCGAAGCAAGGCCATCATGCGTCGGTAAGGCCAGCCGCGTCCACGCCACTCGATGCTGTCTGCAGCCACGTCGACGGTCTTGGCAACTGGCGGTGGAAGCGTCCTGCACGCGGCAGTCAGTCGCTTGTCGCCGCTCGGGTAACTAATAGAGTAGAGTTCGTTTGCATCCGCTCCGGTTCTCACGGCCTTAAGCCTGTGCGTGGCTCTCACGCTTCACCTTTTTCTGCTGCTGGAGATGGCCAAGCGACGAGGTTCCGGGACTCGTTTACCATGCGATGGCGTCGCCCTTGGCAAAGTGCTGCACTTGCAGCGGATCGTCCAGTCTCGCCCTGGCGATAAGACGCACCATGCCACGCACACTCTCCTCGGGAGCCATCGCGGTGGAAGAGCTCGCCATGGCTGTATCCACCACGCCAGGATGCAGCAGCAGGAAGCCGATCTTGTGCGGCTGCAGCTCCACGGCCAGCCCCTTCGTGAACATGTGCAACGCGCTCTTGGACGCGCGGAAGCCCAGCGCGGACGCCGAGTCGGTCTCCGAAATGCTGCCCATGCGCGACGTGACCTGCGCCACGAACGCGCAGCCGTGGGCCTTGACGCCCAGCTGCAGGTTCCGTAGCAACGCACGTGTGAGCAGGAAGGGCCCCAATGCGTTCACCTCGAATTGGCGCATGCAGTTCGTGGCAGAGGCGGCGAACATGGTGTCGTTCTCCAGGATGCTGGCGTTGTTGACGAGTAGGTCGATGGCCACGCCCTCCAGCGCCTTGACGGCCGCTTCCATGGATTGCTCCTCGCTAGTGTCCAGCGACACCAGTCTCCATGGCTGCAGGCTCTTGAGCTGGGCAGACACATCGTAAACGTCTGCTGTTAGTACACGGCGGGAGATTGGAAGCGGCTTCCGGACTGGATATGGCCATAACCAACGACAAGCACGGACCTGCTCAGACGTCGAGATGTCTTGCGTCGTGGCGATCACTTGCCAGCCTTCCTGCATGTAGTGGACCACAAAGGCCAGTCCTGTGCCACTCTCCGCACCAGTGATCAGCACCGTCCTCACCGCCGAGCGGGAGGCCAGCCAGCCTCGACCACGATGTGCACTTGCAGCGCTGGTTGGTGTTGTTGCCGTCGAAGAAGACGCGCCTCGGGTTGTACACAGTTCTCCGCGCCCCCGGCCGTCGCCAATGGCGATCTTTGCTGATCCTGAACTAGGGGACGTCCTGGCCCTGCGCCGGTACGGGCGGCAGCGGAAACGCACGCCGCAGCGCGCCTGGAAGCGCTCGAGCCAGCCCGAGGACAGCGCCATCTTGGGCGCGTCCGGCAGCGCGTCCAGGATCTGGCGCGCCTTCTGCAGCACCAGCTTGCGGGAGAGCTGGCGCTCGTCCGCCTCGCACTCGTCCACGTAGCGCTTGAGCGCGCGCTCCAGCTCCGGGCATTGCGCGCTCCGGGCGTTGCACGTGACGCCGCGCCGCTGCTTGTCCTCGATCTCCGCGGCCGACTGTAGCGTGCGGCTCACGGTGCTCACGGACGGCGCCTTGTCCAGGTTGAGCGCCTCCTGCGCCCAGAGCGCCAGCTTGTGACGCGGAAGTGTCGGGCAGCGCCGGTGCTTGGCCACGATCTCGTACTGCTGCTCCACGCTCAGCCGCTTCCACCCCATTGCCGCCCAGCGTCGCAGCTTTCTCACTTCGTGCTTCCCGGTGCTTTTGTATCAAGCCGAAGAATAATGGCGCGGGGAGGTTGCAATAAGCTATATCATGGTCTTTTGTCTGCAATATGCACAGATACAGTGCGAGCCGCCCATTTTCCTTCCTTCGGAGCCGGTGGGCAAAGGAGCGAAGCAGCATGTCGCTCGGCAACCGGACGGAGGCGGAGGCGTCCGCGGCGGCGCAGGACGAGGAAGACTGGCACACTCGTGCGGGCGCGCAAGTCGAGGGAGACGCGCACGCCGTGCTCACGTCGGCCGAGGCGCTGAACGCGGAGGTGGCGGCACTGCCGGCGTCTTCTAACGGCCAAGTGTCGCGACGCGATGAGCTGCAAGACGACGAGCTGTCGCACGCGCGCGCCGGCGAGCTGGCGGTGCTGGGCGACGCCTGCTCCATCTGCCTGCAGACGCTAGCGGACCCAGTGATGCTCCGCGTTTGCTACCACGTGTACTGCTTCGAGTGCCTCAGCACGTGGGTGCACAGTCTGGCGTTGCACGGCGTGGAGCCCGCCACTTGTCCTCTGTGTAAGGCGGCGTTCCGCAGCGTGTACGCCAACGTGCGCTCCGAGTCGGACTTTGAGGTTTTCCGCTTCTCAGGGCGACAGCAGAACGAAGATCCCGGCGAGACGGCGACCCACCAGCGGGAGCACAGCGCCAGTCATCGCCAGCGACTACGACGACGTTCACTAGTGTACCGACGACGGATGCAGCTCGTTCGCGTCGCAGGTGTGGACGTCACCAAGGCTGAAGACGCGGGCGCCTTCCCCAAGATGGTGAAGCTCAAGGGCGAGTACGAGGCGTGGCTGGAGCGCGAGCTGCAAGCCTGCATCGGCCGCGAGATCGACCTCACGGTGCTACTGGCCATCATTGAGTGCTGCCTCAACAAGATCGCGCAGTGCGGCGCCAAAAAGTGCTACGAGGAGATGCAGCAGGCGCTCACGCCCTTCCTGTACGAGGACGCGGCGCGGTTCGTGCGGGAACTGGCCTGCTTCCTGGGCTCGCGCCTCAATCTGGAGGCCTACGACGCCGCGGTCGAGTACCGCTGCGCCAATGCGGCCGAGTGCAAGAACGCGCTCTGCTGTGGTCAAGTATGAGTATGGAGGCGCAGGGAAGTGCAGCCACGGGCGACTCAAGGCTCAAGCAGATCGGTGTCTTGGCGGTCGCAGGACGCGGTGGAGAGCCGCTATGCACACGCCTTGGGCCTTAGGCTTTGCCTAGCACCAGCGCTAGCAGCGCCATGCGCACGTACATGCCGTTCTCCATCTGGCGGAAGTAGGCGGCGCGCGGGTCAGCGTCCACGTCCTCGGCAATCTCGCCCACGCGCGGCAGCGGGTGCATGATGACCATGTTGGGCTTGGCCTGCGCGATGGAGGCCGCCGTGATGCAGAAGCTGTCCTTGACGGCGTTGTAGTCGGCCTCGGACTCGAAGCGTTCCTGTTGGCATCGACCCCACACCATCCAGAGCACATTTATGACCGTCAACAACGTGTACATATGCCCATACCTGCATGAAGCACCAGCAGGACGAGAGCAGTCGAACCTTCTGCACGCGCGTGACGTAGAGCACGTCGCTCTGGTTGATCACGGAGTCCAGATCGCTGGTCTCGTGCTGCTGCACGCCCTTGGCCGCCAGCTCGTCGTACACGTAGCGCGGCATCTTGAGGCTCTCTGCATCCAGCAATGCCAACTTCTGTCAGAGCTCCCTGTCATACTCCAAACAAAACACTTCTACAGCGACGTACCGGGCGAAACGTAGTTGATGACGACGCCGTACATGGCTAGCAACTTGGAGAGCGAGTGCACCGTGCGGCCGTACTTGAGGTCGCCCACCATGGTCACCACCTTGCCCTTGAGCTGCTCCAAGTCGCCCAGCTCACTGTAGATGGTGAAGAGGTCCAGCAGCGCCTGCGTCGGGTGTTCGCCCACGCCGTCGCCGGCATTCAACACGGGCTTCTTGGTGGCCTCGGCGGCCACGAGCGCCGCGCCCTTCTGTGGGTGACGCAGCGTCACCACGTCGGCGTAGCACTCGAGGCAGCGGATGGTGTCGCCCAGCGACTCACCCTTCTGGTTGCTGGACGAGCTTTCGTTCACGCCCACCACGAGTCCACCGAGCCGCAGCATGGCCGCCTGGAAGGAGGAGCTCGTGCGCGTCGACGGCTCGAAGAAGACGTTCGCCAGCAACTACGACAGCAAAGTGAACAGACAAAGAGGGGCATGCGAAGCTCAGGATCATCCGCTGTGCTCGCGAGCCGCCTCCAATCCGGACGCAAAGTGGACGACGCACACCTTGCCCTTAAGAAGGTCGGAGGCGCCCTGGGCCTTCACCATGGCCTTCATCTCGTCCGCCACCGTCATCACGCGCCTAGCAGCACACGTGCCCGAAAGCACAGCAGTGTGAACAACAACCAGCGAGCGGTCCAGAGCCAAGTGCACGGCCGGTGGGGATGATGGCCACTCACAGCGCGCTCTCCTTGCCGAACTGGGCGATGGAGAGGATGTTGTGGCCCGCCCAGGCGCCCACCGCCGTCTTGCCATCCAGAGGAGCCGCCGCCATCGGAGCTGATGCCAAGTGCTGCTTTGTCTGTCTCTGGTGTCCGTTTGCAGACTGACGGAGCGTTGGCCTCACGATCCGTACCACCGACGGATACCGGTACAGCACATTGGACTGGCGGTATCTACCAAAGATATGCACCTTCACAACCGATATCCTTGAACACCTGATCCGTCCCATCGTGTAAGCAAACGCATTCGTTTGTAGATATATCGCATACCTGTCAGAACACATATTCCTAGATCGTAGTGAGTTCGGGGAGAGTCCCGCATTGCACAAACAGCGCCCACCGCAGCGCTTCGCGTAAGTACGTGGATTGGATGTCTGGCGGGGAGCGCACGCGCACTTTACGGGCCCCCCTCCGAGCCGCATTCCTGCAAAAGGTTCGCTCGACGAAAAGCCGCTTGGTGACGCGACACCAAGCGTCAGAAGGCCCGCCCCGCCCCGCAGCAGCGGCCTCCGTCTCCGTCCACTATGAGCGAGTCGCAGCCCGCGCATGCCACGCCGTCTTCGGGCAGCGACAGCGCCAAGAAGACCAAGCAGGGCGCCGGCAAGCGGCTGAACGACAAGCAGCGCGTGGAGATCATCCAGATCGCCGAGAATTCCAAGATCTCCAAGCGGCAGCTGGCCGACAAGTACGGCGTGAGCGAGGCCGCCATCCGCAAGCTGCTGCTCAAGAAAGACGAGTTCCTCAAGCGCTACTACGACACGCCCGAGGAGATCCGCGACCAGCGACTCCGCGGCAAGAACCTGCGCTTCTCGGCCCACGAGATGGACGCGAAGCACCACAGTGGCGCGAATACGGCCGCTTCTGCTGCCAGCGGCGCCACGGCTCGCTCGCCGGGAGGCGGCAGCGCCGCGCACATGCCGCCCAAGAGTCTCTACCCGCCCGACGACCCGTGGAAGCAAGGCCTGCACGCGCTGCTGGGCAAACTCACGCCCTTCCTCAAGAACTTCATCCAGACCAAGCCGCACGCCGCCCAGTCTGGAGGCGCCAAATCGCTGAGTGTGACGGAGGCCACGCTGGCTGCAGCGTCGAGTGGCATGATGGGAACTGGGCTGCTAAAGGCGGGCGTGGGCGGGGAGGCGGCTGCTGTGGCTGCTGCTGCAGCCAGCGGCTTCTTGGACGAGACGTCGAGCACGGATTGGGTGGGCTTCTCCCGCATGCTTCGTGACATCCGACGCGGATTCCACCGCTACCCGGAGGTTGGCTACCAGGAGGTGCGCGCCCAGGCCTTCATCCGGCGCTTCTGCGAGCAAGTGCTGCGAATTCCGGGCAAAAACATCCGCGTCATGGCCTCCACAGGCCTCGTGGTGGACGTGTGCTACGAGAACGCCACCATCGCGCCTGGAGACAAGCGCAAGCTGCCCGTGCTGGCCTTCCGTGCGGATATGGATGCGCTGCCCATCGAGGAGCAGAACGACCACCTGCCCTACTGCTCCACGCAAAAGAGTCGCAAGGAGCAGCGCAAGCGCAAGAAGCGGAAGAGCTCGGCGGGCTGCTGCGGCGGCCACAGCTCCTCCAGTGCCAACTCGACGCCTGTGAAGGCTGCAGAGACGTCGTCGGACAGCAGCGTCACGGCCCCCGCGATGGCGGGTCTGGGCTCGGAAAGCGAGGTGAATACGGTGGACATGGACATGGAGACGCCGGGTGTGAGTCCCGTGGCGCTGCCCAAGCCTACGACCGTGACGACGACGACGGTGGGGGCTCCCCCACCTCCTGCTGACGCCACAGAGGAGCAGCAGGAGGGAGAGACCGCTGACAGCCAGCCGACGCCCTGTGCGGCGCACATGTGCGGCCACGACGGGCACATGGTCATGGTGCTGGGTCTCATCGCTCTGGTCGTCCGGAGTGCGCACCTCTTGCCCAAGGAGACGTTCGTCCGCTTTGTCTTCCAGCCAGCCGAGGAAGGACCCGGCGGCGCCAAGCAGATGATCGCGGACGGCGCGCTCACGGACGTGGACGAGATCTACGGGCTGCACAACGCACCCTTCCCGCTCTACAGCGTCCACGTGCGACCCGGAGCCGTGATGGCCCATGAGGTGGAGTTCTCCATCGATATCAACGGCGTGGGCGGCCATGGCTCGGCTCCGCAGCAGTGTGTGGACCCCATCCTGACCGGTGCGAGCGTGGTGCAGGCTCTACAGAGCGTGGTGAGCCGCTCACTTTCGCCCATGGACACGGCCGTGGTGTCGGTGACGCAGTTCCGTGGCGGCGACGCCAACAACGTCATCCCGTCGCACGTGTACCTGGCCGGCACGATCCGAGACTTTGACCTGCAGATCGCCGAGAAGATCAAAGAGCGCGTGGCCACCATTGTGCATTCCACTTGCGCGGCCCACGGCGCCACGGCCAACGTGCACTTCCTGGACGGCTACGCGCCCGTGATCAACCCGCACGAGGAAACGCGCCACGTGCAGCAAGTGGCCATGGACACGGGGCTCTATGTGAGCGAGCAGGGCCTGCCGCTCATGGCCGCCGAGGACTTTTCGTACTTTCTGCAGGAGCGCAAGGGCTGCTACTTCTTCCTGGGCACCAAGGAGGAAGGCGACGGCGCGGAGGCGCGCGCGCTGCACTCGAACCACTACGACTTCAATGACAAGGCCATCCCGCTCGGCATCCGGGTCTTCCTCGGGATCCTGCAGTCGCGCTTCAGCTGCGAGCTCTACAGCGTCGAGGAGATGCAGGCTTTCCAGGTAGCCATGGAGCGCATCGCGATCAACGTCTCGGTGGTATGAGCTTGCGGTGCAGAGCGCGGTGTCGGTCGTCACGGCGGCAGGAAGCTAGCTCCATGTAGCTCCATGTTCGTTTGACCACCATGCGCATGTGGTTGGGATTGTTATTGGTCGGCAATAACCATGTTGGTGTCGACTGCTGACTGGAGGAAAACATTGTGGAAATCGTGTGATTGGCTGAAAAGGCCAATAATGGGCAGCCCGCCACCAGCCTCGCCCCCTGATTCTCCCATTCCCGAGGATCGCCAGTATTGGCGCGTAAACTCGAAAGACGCAGGCAAAGCGAGGCAACATGGGCGAGCGGAAATTGACCGGGAAGCAGATCATGCAGTTGTTCTACACGGAGGTTCCCAAACCCAAGCCGGAGCTCGTGGACGGCCAGGCGATAGTGGACGTCGTGGAGCCTGCGGACGCTGCCACGCTCTTCCGCTGCAAGTGCGGCAAGACGCGCGCGCAGAAGCTCAAGCACGGCTACACCAACCTGGTGCAGCACGTGCTGGTGAAACACCCGGATTGGGTCACGGCGCACGTGCAAGAGGAGCATGTGGTGCCTGCGCCGGCGGTAGCCAACAGTATGGAGCCCCGCAGGGCGAGTCTGTCGCCCGCCGGCGCCAAGCCCAAGCCTAGGGCGCCCGTGATCCCCATGACGCAGACAATGGCTTTGCCTGCGGCGCCTTCTGCTGCTGCTGCCGCTGCGGCAGCAGCACTCTCTGTGAGCACCATGCCTGCAGCTCCGTTGCTGGCTCCACCAGTGGGTAATGGAGACAGCGTTGAAAACGCACGCTTGATGGCAACGGCGACGCCTGCCGCTCCGCCGACAGCGAAGCCGACGCCGACCCCCGGGCTCCACAAGCGCACGGACTATCTGTCGTGGGACGACTACTTCATGAGCGTCGCCTTCCTCAGTGCTATGCGCTCCAAAGGTACGAGGCTCCCTCCTGTCTGCAGCTGTCACGGCATAACTTTGTGGCATGCAAAGCCTCACTTTCCGATCTATGGTGCTGTACGCAGACCCTTCCACGCAGGTCGGCGCATGGTACGGAGCTCTCTGCGCATAATGGGATCTACGGACGTCGCCTTTGCATGTGTTGTCTAGTCGAAGGAACCGGTAGGAGCCCTGACGCGAGTGCATCTGGCTGTGCCTTGTGTCGTTTGCTTTGGGATCGTTAGCATCGTGAGTCCGGAGCGCAAGATCGTGGGCATCGGCTACAACGGCTTCCCGAACGGCTGCGACGACGATCACCTCCCGTGGTCCCGGCAAGGCGCGAGCGACTCGCCGCTGGACACCAAGTACCCGGTACGACTGGCTTCTGCCTTGCACAGCTCGTCCAGGCACTGCGTTGCTCTGGTTGCGTTGAATTGAGTGGTATTGGAAGCTGACTTTCGTCGCCGTTGCGTCGGCTTCTAGTACGTTTGCCACGCCGAGATGAACGCCATCCTGAACAAAAACTCCACGGACGTGAAAGGCTGCTCGGTACGGAAGTAGCACGGGCGCTTGGCTTGCACAATGGCAGGTATAACCGCAGAGAAGACGCTGACGCCCATGCCTGTGTCTGTACGTGCCGGTTTTGCGTCTCTGCGCTTCAGATCTACGTGGCGCTGTTCCCATGCAACGAGTGCGCCAAGCTGATCATCCAGGTGGGCATACTCTTGACACTCATCGTGGCTAGCCTTCTTCCTTTGCTGCTCCCGCTGGGCGAAGCTCTGACACGCGAGTGAGTTCTTTCTGTGGCCATGCCATTGCTTCCAGAGCGGCATCTCACGTGTCGTCTACTGCTCCGACAAGTACAACGAAGAGTGAGTTGCGTCGCTCTCTTCCAGCATCGTCCGAATCGTTTCTCGCTCTTGCTGCCATCACCCTGACTCGCGTCTTGTGTCTTCTGTTGCTGATGACATGCAGCTGGAAGTTCGTAGCATCACGGCGGCTGCTGGACATGGCTGGCGTCAAGTACGTGCAGCACGAGCTGCAGCTCTCCAAGGTCGTAATCGACTTTAGCGCCGTCCAGTAGTTCAAGTAGGCAGGCCTACGTCC